>JAHWFP010143612.1:47640-106832 GCA_023313725.1 Lithobius niger | reverse complement strand
CAAGAAGTACTCATTGCACAGCCCAGAATACAGCCAGACAAAGTGACTGTTGCAACCCAAACTGTTTTTACGGGAGAAATTTTTTGCAACACAATTTACTCCGGTGAATGAAGAAAGTTCAGTGTAAATGAATTGTTGGCCGTTAATCAACCAAAGACATCATGGAAAATAAATTAAAATATATTATTTTGTTGTTTTCTCCTTTGCCTCCTGATGGAGTGACTTTGGGGCTATATTTTTATAATAATTGATAGCATGTGTGATGGCTTTGTGAGAATGTCCTGCCTGACTACACAAAGACTCACAGTTGGGTTTTCTATCTCTTTTACTGCACATATCGTTAACAACTTTAGCTCAAAGCTCAAACCATTGTGCACCTGGCTTCTTACAAATTCAATGTTCACGCGCGTACAAGCAGACGCTGCCGCTTACGATCATACTGTGAGGCGTGGGCCCAGGGCATGCGGTGGCGGCGTGTGCTACCTCACAGTGCCCGCCGCCGCCCCCGCCCGAAGTGCGTCAAGGTCGGGGCAATACAGAGAAGGAGGAATACAAAAGTTTACAAGTTTTGTTACTAAGGATGGTGATATGAATGCGACTTTGGTTAGGCGCGAAGTGGATCAAAAAGTTCTCACTAACTAAAAGATTAATACATAGGAGATGGTGCGGTCAGAAACTTCCCTGATCCGTCTTAGTCCTTGAAATTTGAAGAATTGCGCTCAAGGGAAGCCTTGATGTGACTTAGTTCATTAGAAGCACATGCGAATGTGATGCACCCGTGCACCTAAGGCAAGCCTCAGTGCGGCTTAGTCCACTCCACAGTGCACTGTTGTTGTGCGGCCAGGAGAGACCCCGGTCAACCTTAATCCTTGATGTTGAGCTGGCTCAGCCCATGCACAAGATACCACACGGTGTCCCGTGACTCGGTTCATGGTTGGAATAGCACCAACAAAAATGTCAGCTCTTCACAGCTCCTGACGTCAGTTCGGCAACATTGATTGCGCACAGATTCTTGCTCACTGCTAACAACTCGGCATCCTCCTCTTCGGTGAAACAACTCGGTGGAAAGCATGCAAATAGGAGAGGGTGAATCAACTCATTTGGCCAAGATTGCAGCTTTCATTCCATCCCCAACTCATTCGTTAGGCACTTTTTCCGTCTGCTTATCCTTCCATGTCGTTACGGGTTTCACTGGTCATCGGCTCATTCAGGGTACTTTACTTACGAACAATGCCTCACATCAGCAGGTAGCTCGGAATCACTTCCTTCACTTTCAGTTGAACTACTCCCATATCAAAACTTTGTCAGTTCTCCTAGTGACTCAGAACCATCCACTCTAAGGCAGACAGTCCCGCAACAGGGTGTGGGAGGTCACGTCCTCCACAGATGATGGTTTTTGGTCCTCATCCAAGTCTATTCCCTGACGAGGATGAGGTGTCAGTCCCCTGAGGTGTCGAGGATGAGGTGTCAAAGAGGTGTCGATCCTGCGGCCACCTACCCAGTTCTTTCTTCATACCAACGGACAAAGTTGCGTCTAGAGAAGCAATCATCTCCTCGTTGCGTACGTCTTCAGACTTCCTGACATGCTGCAATGTGTACGTCGCCTTCGGGTTTTCTTCGAGAAGGCGGAATGGACCTTCGAAGTCTGGCTGCAACTCTCTTGTTCTTCCTTTTGGAGGAATCTTTGAAGGCGGAACTCTGACCTTTACATGACGATTGAAGGGAAAGCTCGGTATTCCTGGCATGCCTTTGGACTGCACAACATTGATCCTGTACCTGGCAGGCGGACGAATGATACGCTTTGGCCGTCCATCGCAGACACTTTCATCAGGCGTCTCGTCACCGTCGTTGCTCTCTGACTGACTTCCTACAGCTTGCTCGTCGTGTCCTTGGTCATCTTCCTCTGCTTGCTCCTTGTCCGATTCTTCGCTCACCAGTGTCTGCCTCGTCGTCCTCGGCGTCATTTTCGTCTGCCTCCGAGTCTGTGCCCTCATCTTGACCTTGTTCCTGAACGTCCTCTGGTGTATGGTAGATCGTTCCTGCTTGGTCCATGCTAACCCAGCGGTTCATTGTGTCTGGGTCAAAGAAGGGTTGCATTTCTGATACGTTGTAGGTCTTCACATCCGAGTGATCAAGTGTTGATCTGAGCACATTCTTCACATCTGATGCCTTTCGTACGACTCTGTACGGCCCTTTATAAATCGGAGCCAGCTTCTTCTTGAAGTTCTTGGCTTGCATCGGACTTGACGTGATTCTTGACTTTGACGAGCTGGTTAGGCTTGTACTCCACTGGGTGATGTCTTTTGTCTTAATAGGTTTTCGTCAGTCTTGCTGCTTCAGAAAGATGGGCTCGTGCTAGATCGTAAGCTTTCTCCATCTCAATCTTGTGCGCCTCATTGTACTCTTTGACAGTCATTCGTGTCTGGACTGGTGGCAAAAGAAGTGCTTGGAGTCTTGTGCGTGGATCCATTGCCTTCATCAGATAATAGGGTGTTTCGTCTGTTCAGACATGTGGTGTTGTTCTCATCGCCCACTGAAGACATGGCAGTAACGTACCCCATCCTCCTTGCCGTCCCATTGCGAAAGCTCTAGTGCACGCCTTGAGTGTTCGGTTTACCCTCTCGGTTGCATTGCTCGGGGGGTGGTAAGCTGTCGTCTTGGAATGCTTGATTTCGTTCTTCTGCAACATAGTGATGAAGTCTTTCCCTGTGAATGCTGCACCGTTATCTGAGATGAGATATTCTGGTCCACCTACGTCACTGAGAACATGTTGCGTGAACTTCGTTGCCGCAGCTTTTGATGTTTCATTTTTCGTAAGTATGAGCCATACCCACTTACTGAAATAGTCAACAACTGATAGGATGTACTTGTGAAGGTGGTCGTAGGGAATGGTCCGACGTAATCAATCCCCATGAGGTGGTTCGGGTGATCAGGAATCACAGGTTGCATCTGTCCCGGCGCTTTTTTTTGGTCACACTTCACCATTTGAAAAGCTGCACAGGAACGAACGTAGTTCTTTATGTCCTTGAAGACGTGTGGCCAGTATCTTACTTGCCGTACTCGAGCTAGGGTCTTCGTGATTCCTAGGTGACCTGCTTGTCTATGATCATGGCACTCATGAAGCAGTTGGTGCCTCATAGTCTCTGGTACGTAGATACGCCTTCAGTTGTCCTTTCACCTCGTGCACCTTGTTCTCTAATTGTCCAGAATACTTTCGTGGTCGATCGGACTCGTCGCCAATTAATATGTTTAACAATAAGTTCAACAATTAAGATCGTTAAACCAACATTAAAAGTCCAAGAATACATGCCATTTTCTGCCTTAAATACTCTTTCTTACGTCATCAATCAAGCTTGCTAAACCAAGGGGCACTCTAGAAGCTCTCGGTGCCGACAGATTCGCTATTGTCTTGGTAACGATTTATTATGCTACATGACAAATAATTCTCTTAATAATAAAAGCAATCTATTCACTCAAATAAAAGTGAAAAGGAGATGCAAGGGCTCAAAAGAGGCCACTTATAGCAATCCTAAATTTAAAAAGAAACACAGCAAATAAAATTGGGAAAAGGTTTACGAAACTAGAGGTGCGTGTTCAGGACGATGTAAAAAGCCACTAAGGTTTAGTTTTGCTAATTTATGTTTAAACGATGGAAGCGATGGGGCCGAGACAATCTCATCACTAAGTGAGTTCCACACTGGGATGATTCGAATAGCAAAGAAAGACTTCCCATGCTTCTTATATGCGTACTAAATTAATAGGCTGCCAAGGAAGGTGTGCTGCCGGCTTTTGCTTTACTCTTGGAAAAGGTATTATCAAGCTGTCAACTTCCGAGTGAAACAAAAGCCTGCCTCGGCTGCCTAAGAAGATTAATGGGCATCTTCTTTTGTTCTACCGTGCTTCTTATAAAAGTTTTTTTTGCCATTAACGGGTAACAGGCTATTGTTCTTGCGTGCTACAGAATTCTATATAAGACGCATGCCTCCAGGAGCTTTGACGTCATGGTATTACGTAAGACTACATTCCTGAGCATTGACTTGCTGTTCTTATTTTAGCCTTGAGTGATCTACTTTTTCCACTCTCACTTTCTAGTGATTATTGCTTTCTCATCTTGGGCTTCAGTTTTTAGAAGCTTTCAGGGTCGTATAGCTCTTAACAAATTAAATAATCTGGCAGGGAAAACACTGATATATGACTGAAGAAAATATTACCGTATATTTCCGAATATAACACGGTATTTTTTTTTCAAATTTACACCATTAAAATAGCAGCATCGTCTTATACTCGCGTTCAAATCCATAACTCGGTCAATTTTTGGCCGATTTTGACGTTTGAATACACCATTTCGTTCGTTTTTCCGAGAGTTATCCAATGGTGCTAATCTCATGCCAATTGCTCAAATAGTTTTTGGATTATTTAGCAAAAACTAAATATGTATTGAAAAAAGGCCTCAGGAAGCAGTCCAAAAGCGAAGCTATTATTACAATTTTGGGTTTTGAATCCAGGAGCAGGGGAATTAACTAGTATACAAACTAATAAATATTATACCAAACCTTACGAAAGCCTTGCTTAAGTCACCCGTCTTATAATCACAGCCATTTATTTCTTTGGAACATGCGAGCCCAAAAATGCTACTCGTCTTATATTTAAGGCGTCTTATATTCGGACGTATACGGTAAGAATGTATTTATGCATATTATTAATTAAGCTGAATGAGCCGTTATTAACAGCATACAACAGAAAATACAAACAAGGGTTTGGGAAGACTAAAGCTCGAGTATGTTTGCTACCGCCGGACCAACATCGAAGGCCACGGCTGCTGTTCGGTTCGAGTGTAAACAAACTGACTGATGTGAGTAAAAGCAGCAGTAAAACTTAAAATAGCACCTGAAAAAGACACTTTGGAAACGTATTTCATTCTCCTCCACACAAACTGTCTAAAATTTGCAGAAATTTGGACTGATTTCTTGTTGTCAGATTGTGCGTCTTTAATTTGGTGCTTCGATTTTCTGAACTCTCGCAATACAATGTGTTTACGTATGTAGAGATGTTATTCTACACTCCAGATAACTCAAAAGCCAGACGAACTTTGCAAGCAAACGGATTTAATGCCAACATCTTCATGAGCAATTAGACAGAGCCTCAAGCTACAAACAATGATGATGCCGCTTACCACAAAGACAATCAACGCTACAGAGCGTTGATTGTCTTTGCCATGTCTAAGCCATGTCAATTTGGCTAATTAAACGGCTAATTGGCAATGGTAAATTTGAAAATTATTAATGTGAAAATTTATATATATGAAATTCCTCCAGAAAAAAGGTACAGATGAAGATAGGACGGTGCAACTTTTCGTACGTTCACAGTCCTATGAAAGTTCTGATATCCACCCAAAACCAAAACTCGTAGAAAAACCCACCAAGTTTCCAAAAACGATCGGCCTTTGAAGGTAGTGATATCATTCCATCAGGGAAAGGCCGCCAAGGTTAATCCTATTAGCCAAGTTAATCGCACCGAATAATACTTTGGACGTTAAATGAAAACTTGACGATTGCTACCGCTAGTAGCAATCTTCTAGTTTTCATTTAACTTTCGAACTATTACTATGTGCGATTAACTTGGCTAATAGGATTAACCTTGGCGGCCTTTCCCTGGTGGAATGATATCACTACCTTTAAAGGCCGATCGTTTTTGGAAACTTGGGTTTTTCTACCAGTTTTGGTTTTAGGTGGATTGAGTTGAACACCAGGCGATTTTCACCTCCTTGTGGTGCTGGTCTCGTAGTTGTCATTTGTTGATAGTGTAGACAAATTATTGTGTTGATCCCTTTCTGGTATAGTGTTAAATTTATTTTACATAATTGAGAAATCCGACCAGAGGGCGACTCCGAGTCATATGGGCCGTCTCGTCTTGTTTTCCTTGAATTGAAGTCAGGTTATACCTTTTTTTGCAGCTTTTCCCTTGATAACTTTTTGATTAAACTTGCTGCTTTTTGAAAAAATTTACCTCCTCTGTTTGTGGAAACATTTAGACGGATGATCAACAAACTTTCATAAATCCAACAGGAACGCACTCACTATCCATGATTTTCTCTCTGTCTGTCAAACAGGGAATTTCCTCTAATGTTTTAAACCGTGATTTACTTTTCCCTTGAGTGAATTTTGGTCGAACTTGCTGCTTTTTGACAGAATTGCCACCACAGTTCGCGGAATTGTTAAGCAGACGATCGACGGCCACTAAAATTCCAAAATGGGGGCTGGAAGCCCAATTGCCAATTTTCTAGGGTGGAGTGCACTGTTCATGATCTTCGTCTTTCGCTTCCCACCACTCTGCAGGCAAGGAGTGCTTCAAGAAGAGTTTTGGTGATTATGCTACGAACCTCAGCCACAGTCAAACGTAAGCATTTATCTATTTGTTGCATTGCTATTTTGTAGCAAAGGCGTATCAACCTATCAACGGACTCGCACTGCCAGCTATTACATACTAAATAGAAACCTTAATATAAAAATTTATTTGAATGTCCAATGACGGTACGCGCTCGCGATATTATCCTATGCGGTTGTACCGTATTAACAACCAAAGAGAAAATCAATCAACACTCTAAAGGTGCCAGCTAATGGGGCAGACTCCAGGACAGGTGTTACCATGTCTTTCGCACAAGAAAATAGTCAGTTCTCTAAGTTACACACGTTCAATTTATTTATATTTGCATAAATTAATATTCATATAAAATATAAGAATATAGATAGCTGCATATTTTATTCAGATATTCATAGTTATCATTCAATAATATAAATAGTGCATAAATGGCACAATATTTATCGGGACATGGAATAAATGCTAAAAGGATAAAAATATTAAAAGAAGCCAAACTTGAGTCTGTGTGTCACCGACCAGGTGGTAGCAACTTAAGATTGAGGTCAACATGATGACTGTAGGTGACTGTACCAGATGTTTAAAGCTATTGACGCCAAAGCACTTTAGATAATTACAGGGTCAGGTAAAATGAGTGACATATCTGAGGGAACAATCTCGTCCGTAGGGACTGTATTCGACCAGTGATTTATTGTACTGTAATTACCTTAAGTAAAAGCAATCACCGGCGGTAGACTTAACAAACGAAAAGGAGTGCGAGTCATGAGTCTATTAGCAGACAGAAAGGAAACGGAGGTTATAAATGACGGAGATTAGAAACAAAAGTCAGTGGTTGATCGGTTATTGTGAGTTGCATCAGTTCTCCTCCTCCTTGGCTCATACCTGTACGCAAGTGTTATTTTGGTGCCGGACTTATACCACGTACGGAGGCTGTTTGTAGTGACGACATAAGCATGTGACCGCAATCAGCGAATCGGAGCACGACCGGCGCTTCAGACTGCTTATCTAGCAATTATGTCATCTAGTGTACCTTTCCTGCACCGTTAATGGTTATGGTAAGCCTAGTTTGCGACAAAGCGCACCTGATGTGATGGCTGGACTTACTTTCATCTACTTTTGGTTTTATTCTGCTTCTATTTTTCATTCTTTTTCATCCTCTTAAGTATACCAGGATGAAAGCTAAAAAATAGTACGTAACGTATACGAATGTGGACGAAGCAAAATGAGAAAGGACTAAACTAATTTACAGCTTTTTTATGTTGGTTTCATTCTGTGTTATACTGTGCGCAATACAAAACGGAACGAAAGCAATTTAAAAGCAAAAAAAAGGGACGAAGCCAACGTAAAAAAGCTGTAAAACAAAAATTGTTTGAAATTGTAACTAAATAGAAAGAAAAAAAAGGCTTACTGTTCAGCGATGCGTATCCCCTAGCTAGCTTGAACCGCCCCCACCCCCAGAAAAGTCTTTACTTTAAAAAAAAGTATATTTTTCCCTGCCTCCCCCAAACAAAATTGTTTTTCACACCAAAATTGTTTTATTCCAACCAGAATTAGAATGCATAAAAAATCCCCATTCCCCCCCCCCCCCCCCAGATTCTTCTTTTTGAAGTCTTTCAAATGGCATCGCAGGGTTTTTTTTTCGAATAGCACGGCCCCCGACTTCTTACGGAAGTGTTTTTAGCATGGCACCGTTTATAACACAACTGTTTTGCAGTTTTAAAGTCATATGTCATACATTAAGGATCATAATCTGGGCTAATTATGCACATAAAACTAAAAGCATGAAATTTGGCAAACAAGTCATTCTCAGCAGTACAAATTAAACTAGTATAGAGCCCCCTCGAGATGTCCCCGGGTGCCCCCCCCTCTCAATACCCCCTGCGGCCACACACACCTCCGTGAAGCTGGTGACCAACAATTCTTGCTAATCATGCTAAAAACTTGAATTGTGTCACACAACTCATTTTTAGCAGTACACATCGAACCAACAATGGAACCCCCCTACAAAATACCCCTGAGGCCCCCCATGGGTCAATTCCCAGGACCCCCGTGTCCTCTCCCTGAGGATTGACCAACAACATCTTGCGGGTCGATCTAAAAGCACGAAATTTGGCACTCAAGTCACAGTCACTCTTAGCACGGCGGGGAGGAGAGATATTTCATTGGGGTTCCTCGGTTGGTTCCATGTGTGCTGCTAACAATAACTTGTGTGACACAATTCAAGCATTTAACACGATTAGCCAGAATTTATTGGTTACCAGCCTCAGGAATGGGGGTGTGTGGCACCACAGAGGGGCACTAGGGGGTGCCCTGGGGGATGGCTCGATGGGGCTTTACAGCTAGTTCGATTTGTACTGCGAAGAGCGACTTGTGAACCAAATTTCATACTTTATAGCTCTATCTGCAAGAATTTGTTGTCTAGCTCAGGGGGCTGCTGAGGGGGAGGGGAGCTGCGAGGCCTTGGGGGTATCTCGAGGGGGCTGTATAGTTAGTTCGATTTGTACTGCTAAGAATGACTTGCTTGCCAAATTTCGTAAGGAGATATCACTTGAAATATATACATTTTTTCTTTTATTTCATTTTTTACGTTTGTAAACATGGAAAGTGGCTCTCCTTTGGTAAAATATGTGGGGCTTTTTTTTGCATTTTCGGTGTCATGTCGATAGGTCAAGCCAGGGAAATCATTCAAGGGGTGGTGTGCAAAGGTGCAAATCGACAAAAAAGTCATCATCTGTATCAGAATCGTCGGATTCACCCACGTTGATAATAAGTGGTTCAACACGTTCTTCAATTAAATGATCCGAATTCCAATAGTCTTCTTCCACCTTTATGACGTGATTAATTGCCATCTCCCAGTTTACTTTAGAAATACGGTCGATTGCTGCTGTTGTAGCCATTTCTACTTCATTTAATTTGAACAACATATTATTACGTCGTACATCTTCTTTCACGTGGGACCACATTTCTACAGGGTTGAAATCACAGTGGTAAGGGGGCAGACGAAGGACAGTGTGACCATGCGCGGCGGCAAGAGTGTCAATGACATATTTTTTGTGGGCTGGTTTGTGCTGTTTGACAAGTCGTACAATTATGGCCTCAACATATCCGCAGAGTTTGAAATTCCATTTTGATTCAGCCACTCGATCAAGTCTTGTTTTTTCGTGGCACTAGTAGGTGCTTTTTCTAATTCTACCGAATGATATGGCGCATTATCCATGATAGTTACTGACGCAGGAGGGATATTTGGGAGTAGCTGCGTTTCAAACCATTCTTTAAAATGATCCCCATTCATTTCGTTGTGGTAATCGGTCGAATTAGTTTTTGAACGAAATAGTAACTTCCCGTTTGTTACAAACCCATCCTTGCGTGCAGTAATATTAATTGTCGCCCCTTTCCAACAGGAATCTGTCAACCGTGGATTTTGTCTTTATCGTGCCACATCGTGTCTTTCCCGTGATGTTCATTTACCCACGTTTCATCCAAATAAACGAAAGTTTGCTCTGGTTTCTTACGCAGGCGTCTTAATTGCCGCAGGTAACGTCATCTACTCGCCACAATTTCTGGCTTTCAATATAAAACTGTCACTGATCAATTTTGCTATAACGCATACCGAGTTTCTTCATAATAAATCGTAGCGACGTTTTGCTGCCTTTAAAATAAATTTTGGCCTTAAGTTTCTCAAGAATAAGGTTCAGTGTAGGGTACTTGTCCTCACTGTAAATTTCTGCAACTGTAGCTCAGACAACGGACAGGTCAAATTCGTCCATACCTATTACTGGAGAAGGCATCTTTTTTTTTTTCTTCCCGGCGATCTAAACAATGCCGCCGCTCCAGCTTGATTCGTTGCATTGCGCACAATCTGGCTTACAGTTGACGAAGACACACCTCTTGCTAACCCAGTCTGCACTAATACATCCGCCTTGGCAGTCATGGTTCTTTGTGATTCGAAGAATCTGTACACATTCCAAATGATTTCCCTGGCCTGACTGTGAAGAATTTTGCCCCTTCCGAACGTCGATTTAGTCGCAGAACCAGACGCCATTTTGATAAACACAAAATGTCTGCGAAGCCTTGAGGCTTGGTTTCGTATCCCAGCATGCAAAGTGAATTTGCGACTGGAATAGTAATCGATAAACGTTGCCATATATGGAGTGAAAACGTCACACTATTCAGCCTCTGTGCGTGTCGTATAGGTCACGAGTGAGAAGCCACGTTCAGTGGGCGTTCAGTTAAGTACTTGTGTATTGTTTATATGTATTATTACTTGATACAGTGTTGACTTATTATTGGAGTTCATAATCAAGAGCTATTAATTAGAAGCATTATTGCTGGAATATTGATCAGTAGAAGTTAGTAGTTATAACTTGGCATATTACTGTGAGCCTTGACTTCAAGGCTTTAGAGATTCTAGCATAGGCAGCAATCTATTTAATGGCTTATCTAAATTAAAGTAATAAGGGCGATTTCTGATTGAGATTGCTGTATGTGATAACTTAAATTAAAACGAATCGTAATCCATTTGGTATCATGTCTCATTATTTTATAGTGCTGATATATGTGCAGTAAACATAAGCCATCTTGAAAATTTATGGGTTTAGTCCAATATAAATTCATAAGGGTGGTGATCAGAAGTGGGCCACGTTTAGCTTTCGGCTATCCACTTGGCAAATTTTAAAATTGACTGGAGAAATTTTGTGCATTCATAGTAATCTTTTGATTAGCAATGATTTTAGTAGGAAATTTTGATTGCGTGGATGCCTTGTGATTTGGCTGTCGAAAAGCGATTTTAGTAGCAAATTGGAATTTTCTTTTTGGGAAGTGTACATTGTTGTAGATAAACAATTTTAATGCATTTTTGATATAGCCTAGCTAACGAAATTTTCGTTGGGACTAATGTTTTATATTTGATAGCCTTTGAGGAAATTAGTTGATTTTATGTGTATTTGGTGATCTTGATTATACTCCAATATACTGTATAACCTTTTGAACTTGATTATGATTTCCAGACGTATGATTTTGCTTATTGTTGGATGAAGTTATATTTTGTACGATTACTGTGTTGTGATAATTGATTGTTGGATAATTTGAAGTGCGTTTTATTGCTTGGTGATTAGTGGTGACTAGCTGTTGGCATTGGTATAGGATCTTGTAGTTGAAGTTTTATTCAAAGGAAGTTGATATCTAAATTTAATGTGGCTAATGTTGAGTATTTGAGACTATAATAGTGGATATTGAGTTGATTTGTGTTAAAGGTTCTGGTTTAAGCACTGGAAATTAAAGTGTGGTGATAATTAATTTTGGCGATATCACATTTTTGTAGCAGATTGGTTTGAAACTATAATTTTTGCGAAACATTTTATTAGTTAAATTTGTAGTGCAGGGGGTGTGCGATTTACAAATAAGCAATGAAGAAGCCAAGACGCACAGACACAAATGCAAAAACGAGTAAAATTATGATATTAGGCAATAGCAAGCAATATCTTCATCAGACAATGAACAACACAAATCTACATGTCACACCGTTAAGAAATGTTGGAGATTGTCCTGTAAGTCCAGGAGATGCATTTTAAAGCTTGAAATTTAAATCGTTTTGTCACTGGCAAGAGCAAACATTGAAACGCCTGGCCGCCTAGGTAACGCCTGTATGGTTTCTCTTCCATGTGTTGTGGGTTTGCTTGTCTATTATGGAGCTCAGGTTATCTGCTAAAACCAGTAAGACTGGGTGGTTGTGAATTGGGTCTGAAGCTTTGCATGGAGTTGTCTGTGGGAAGCTTTGAAGTGGTTGTGATTTGCCAGTGTCTTCGCGCTTGTATGGTTTTGCACCCGTTTCTCGTCTTAACAGGTACAATCGAAACTTTACCAAGGCTCAAATTTGATAAGAGTGAAAGAAAGGGGAGTAGGACGTCGTTCTGGAAGTATGGTGAACTGGAGAACTTTACAGCGAGAAATTTTTGTTAACTTGGCTGTTGTGGCTTGCTGCTGTGATAGCATGAGATTTCAAGGAAGCTGTATGGGAGCCAAGGACATCAGCCCCGAATACGTGGAAAGGTAGAAACGTGAAAGGCCGCCAGTCAGGCAAACATTCTGGAGATGGTTTAAGGTTCCCGGTCCAAGGTACCATGACTTGTGACGTGGATTGTAATGGTTGAAAAGGTGGTCCTTGTTTTTAAATATTCCGTATGCTTTGAGGTTGTAGCGGACTCTGTGGAAGTTGTTGTAGTGGATGATGTTGATTCCTTGGAAGTTGGGGAGATGTTTTGTTTGGCGTTTCTGTTGGACGAAGGATCTATTGGCTTTATTGTGTTTGAGGTCGGAACGGTAGTTAGCTAGTCGCTGTTTCATGTCTTTGGTGGTGCCGATGTATACTTTGTTCCACATTATGTTTTCAGAAAACTGACTGTATGACGCCACGTTTTCTTCCACTACGAGTGCAAAAAATCCGTAAACATCCCATTCGTAAACTCTAACAGTAACTTTGTAGAGTCTCCAAGTGTGATATCCACATGTTTTTGCACTCTTAGTGGAAGGAAACGAGTCGTCATCCAGTCAGTTTTCTGAAAACATAATGTGGAACAAACTATAGCTTTGACTACAGCTAGAGCAGGGAATTTCATAAACGACGTTCAACGCCTGGGCTGGATTGCAGGTGGAAGATTTAGTTAAATGTTGCTTGAGGGTTTTGTTCCTGGTAGCAATGAGATTCATCTTCTCAGTTCGCGCAACGGGTTTAAGGGCCTCAATAACCGGCTTGACAAAGGGCCAAAAGATGGACGAGGGATGCATGGCGTATTTGGGGGTGACTTTTTGTTCCCACTCCATACTGGTAATACATTCAACAATTGGTAGTGGGTAGCCATTCTTTAGGAACTTGTACCTAATGAAGTTTATTTCATCAATCAAGTCACTGGAATCAGAGGTGTGTCGAGAAACACGGCGCACTTCATTTTTAAGCACGGCAATGTGGTAGGAAACTTTGTGGTTGGAAGAGTAGTAGGTTGTACGTGTGGTTTAGCTTGGCTTTCGGAAGTGGTTGGTCTTTATTTTGCCATTTGGCAGAATGGTAAGAGTGAGGTCTAAAAAGCTAATCTCTCTTCTGTCATTTTGGACTTCATGAGTGAAGTTCAGGCATGAGTAATAACAGTTGAGAAAATCGTGGATTGGTTGTTGGGCAGCATGATTGCCCAGCGTGAGGATGTCATCAATGAATATGGTGTAGAACTTTAGGCTAAGAGCGAATTTTGTGGTAACGTCTTGGTCAACATCTTGGAGGACGAGTTTACAGAAGAGTGTGGAAAGACAGTTACCCACAGGTACCCCACAAATCTGTTGGTAGAACCGCTGCTGGTGCGACGTGTAGGTTGTTTCAAAAATGAGATTGATGATATTGATAAAGTGTTGAGGGGACCATTTTAGGTTTTCAAGCACCTGTGGTTCATTGTTGAGAGCAACAGTAAGTTTAGAAATGAGAAGGTCATGCATAATGGATGGGAACATACTAGTCACATCGAAGGAGGTCCATTGGTCATCAGGTGTAGTTTGGAGATCTTGTAAATGGGAGAGACGTTGCAGATCATTTTGGCAAGCGTAGGGATTATGAAAGAGGTTCTTTAAGACTGGTTCAACAAATTTACAGAGCAGAGTGTTGGGTGCTCTTTTGCCTGAAGTAATAAGGTGTAGTGGGTGGCCTGGTTTGTGAGTCTTAATCTGTCCAAAGGCTATCGGCGGTAACGGATGTTCAACGAGGAGGCTCTTAACTTGCTCTTTGGTGAGAAGTTTCTCTTTTTGCATCTGTTTAAGCTACTTTTTTTTATTTTAGCAGCAAACTGTTTTGTGGGGTCCTGCTGGAGGGATGAGTACATGACAGGCCAGGGCATTTTTTTTACATGCTAACTGGAGGTCCAAGTGGACCTTCAGCCGCCTAAAGTGGACCTCCAGTTAAACTCAATTAACCTCCCTAAAAAGGAAATAAAATGTCAAGTTTAATACATTTAATACTTTCATGAGAATGTTGTTTCGCTAAATACAAATTTTGGGGATATGGTTAATGAATTCAGATCCAATCCAGTTCACAACGAATCTTCACGGTAGGTAAAATCCAGTAGTGTGCACAGACCACTGAGAGGGCAGGGGCAACTTTAGTAAAAGGGCACGTTGAGGTTTTATTGTTCTGGTTTTGAAGGCTTATTCGGTTTCGGCAAATTGTCACTTTTTGCGTAGCTGAAAAAAAACCTCTACTGTCCTAAAAACATTTATTTATAAAAAATAAGTATCTAGTTTGAAAAACTGAAAGATTTACATTACAAACTGTTTTTATGCGTATAATGCAGTCAGCAAAACTGATTTTGTAAAAATGTTTCCAACGGCACTGTACAAGGCCAGAAAATGCTGGAAAATAGCAAAAATGTGTCAGCTTCTGGGGAAGCTCACAGCGCTGCCCCAGACCTCCTAGCTGTTATTGGTTTATACCTACACACAGTTTGGCTAAATGACTAGTGTTCCCCTCAGTACAAAACCCCACTTATACCACTGCACATAGTTTGATTTTTTTATAATGTTAATAGTTAAGTCATTAACATAATGGTGCCCTTATATATTAAAGTCGTGCCCTTTTGTAAAAATGGACCTCCAGTCACATTTCCTTAAAAAATGCCCTGTGACGGGGTCAGTGAGTTGTTCGAACAGTACCATGCACAGCTCTTCGAAAATTTTTGGAGATGAATCCATAAATTGAGCGGTAAAGAAGTCTAGTTGATCGTTTTGGATCTGCAGAAAAAAGTTTCACCAGGAATAAGTTTTACACGACGGGTATGAAAAACGAAACTATCGAGACTTTTTCTGAAAGGTTGGAAGCTGTGGCGGGGCTCCAGAATTGTACCAAAACGGAGTTATGTTAACTCTGGAATTTTCTTAAATACTGACACCTGTGTGAACCCAGAATTACATTAACTCCGGATTCGTAATTTGCTTTAAAAGTGTCTGAAACAATCCAGATTTGTAGTAACACGGACTTACCTTAACTCCGGATTTTTCTAAAATACAGACACCTACAGGGAACCCAGAATTACCGTAAATCCGTGCTTTAAAATTGCTTGCAAAAATCCGGAATTGCAGTAAGACGGAGTTACCGTTACTCCGGCTTTTTTGTGACTTTGTCTGATGTAGGGACACGGAGAAAGAACACAAAAAATAACCGGATTTACGGTAACTCGGTATTACTACAATTCCAGATTTTTACAAGAAACTTTAAAGTAAAATACGTTTCCTGATTTAGGGTAATTCCGGGTCCCCTGTAGGCGTCTGTATTTCTGAAAAATTCAGAGTTAAGGTAACTCCGTGTTAACTACTATTCCGGATTGTTTCAGACACTTTTAAAGCGAATTACGAATCCGGAGTTACTGTAATTCCGGTCCAACACAGGGGTCAGTATTTAAGAAAATTCTCGAGTTAACGTGATTCCGTGTCGGTACAATTCTCCACTCCTGGTTATGGCTTCTTTGGAGTGTAAAGCCTGAAGATAGCGAGATTGAACGAGATAGACAATTGGTAAAGATAAGACTTTAAGAAATGCTTTTCTCCATGCTATACCGCCAGAAATCGAGGGTTATGTTTTGTCAAAAGAACCGACAACATTCCGAGACATGTATAATGCTGCTATTCGGATACGATCTGTTATGGAAGGATGCGTGGGGAAATGGGCAGCGTAACCTCAACGTCACCAGCTGTGGGGAATGAATCGAAACAAAATACTGAGATTGGCATTAATAACCTTGCATTAGGAACAATAGCTGATAAAGTCGAGATATTGGAAAAAAGTGTTAATATAATTAATTCTACTAAAAATGAGGTTAAAGTAAGTGCGCTTCGCACAAATGGGCCAGAAACAAGGGTTTGTTACCGTTGTTTAGGGCGTGGTCATGTCAAACAAGATTGCAGAACAAAAGAGCAGAATGTGCAAATAGTTTGTCAAAAGAATGAACGTAAAATGAATTCCGAAGGTTTGGAAATAGATCAAATTCCAATAACAGAGGTGGACGAGGAGGTTTTCCGAACAGGAGAAATTATAGAGGTGGTCGAGCGTATTCGGAGAGAGAATATCGGGATCCTCAGCATTTAAATGGTGGAAATCAGCGGAATTGGCAACAAAATGGCAATGGTGGAAATTATAGTAATGCTGGAGGCAAAAATCGTAGCCAAAGCGATAACCGCTTATAGGGTAGTAGTGGATTTGAGAGGCCTGAACTCAGTGGTTGAAAGCATCAGCGTGCCAATACCCACTGTGACTGAGAGCATGGTGCATCTCAGTGGTTCTAAATACTTTAGTAAACTGGATTTCAAGTTTGGATTTTACTAGCTGAGGCAGATAAGCATAAAGTAAGTTTCAGTTCTTCCAGTAAGTTCTGGATCTTCCAGATGTTGCCGATGGTGCTCAAAACGGCACCTGCGCTTTTTTCAGTTTTGTGCACAGCAAATCTTTGCTGAGATACTAGGTGCTTATTGTGCTTGCTATTTGGACGATTGTCTATTAAATTCTCCAGATTTT
The DNA here is from genome assembly GCA_023313725.1 of Lithobius niger. Classification (NCBI taxonomy): domain Eukaryota; kingdom Metazoa; phylum Arthropoda; class Chilopoda; order Lithobiomorpha; family Lithobiidae; genus Lithobius; species Lithobius niger. The sequence continues at coordinate 89,917 of JAHWFP010143612.1, read as the reverse complement.
AGGACTCACATCAGACATGTGGACAAGGCCCTAGATCTAGTTGCTAAGAGTGGTATGAAACTTAGTGCTGAAAAATGTTTATTTGGCTGCATATCGGTGAAATCCCTGGGATTTGTGTTAGATGAACATGGCATACACCCAGATAAGGAAAAGCTTAGGGCTATGGAGCTACACCCTGCACCTACGAACCCTAAACAAGTGCCCCAATGGGTTGGACTTTGCAATTACTATCGTCGTCATGTCCCTTACTTCTCTAAGTCTGTCTCTGTTTTAACGAGGCTACAAGGAAAAACTGCAAGTTTAGTTGGGGTGAGAAAAAGGAGAAAGCTTTTCGGTAGTTAAAGCAAGATATGGTCAATGCCGCTACGCTAAATCATACTGACTTCACAAAGCCATTCTATCTTGAAACGGATGCTTACGACATTGCGGTGAATAGGTGCAGGTGTTTAGGTGTCCCAGATGCACGGTGGCATTGAGTATCCCTTGGCCTACACTTTCCGAACACTCACACCTAGTGAGAGAAAGCAGACGACAACTACAAGGAAGATTCTTGCAATCGTGAATGGTATCGACTCGTTTAGAACATATTTACTAAGGAAAACATTCTTTTTGACGACTGATCATATAGCAATAGTTTTTTTGTACAACTCGTCCTTTTTGTTAACTAAATTAGATAGGATCTTGTTACAAATACGCGAATGACTTCTGTTTATGTCATAGACCCGGCAGATTGCTAGCGGTTGCAGACGCGCTGTCTAGAATCGAGATTCCAGTGGCTGTCTTAGGAAGCCAGTACCCTGACTGGACTAGTGCACACCTAGCGGCAGAGCAACGCAAAGACCCATATTTTGGTGAAATCATAAGACGCCTTACAGATCAGCCATCTGAGGAATATTTAGACAAGCGTAACAAACAAGCTGGTTCAAACAAGCGTAACATCTTTTTCAAAGACTATGACGAGATCCTATATAGAATCAGACTTGCTGACCCTCAGCAAGGCAAATTAGAGAATTTAACCCAAATGTGTATTCCTCGATGTCTAATGGGAGTTTTGCATTAGAAAGTATCACGCAGCAACTGCGGCCGGGCATCGTGGCCGACAAAGAACTCTTGATTTGATTCAACTAACTACATTGTTTCTGGACTAAAATGAGCGAAAATATCGCTGGCTAATTGTAAAGTTGTATCAGGTCTGTCAAGCATACGCTAGACCGAACTGACCCTACAAGGCCTATACATCCTTGCAAAGGCCAGGCTTGTCTTGGTCTCTGGATCTCATCAGGTCTTTGCACACCAGTAGATACGGATCGAACTATATATTATCCATGATAGATGTTTTCTCTCGTTACACTATCGCTGTGCAGGAGACAGTGGCTAAGAAAGTATTTTGTAGACTAATTGCTAAATTTGGTTGCCGTCCCAAATAAGAACTGATAATGGAAGTGAGGTGAGCAATGCAATTATGGCTAAATTAACTAATTTGTTGCAAATTATGCAAATTAATTTCACACCTAATGTTTTATGGGTAGGTGGTTTGATTAAGAATTGTAACAAACAAATCGAAACCATATTGCGTAAGATCGCTTATCATTGTCCAAATGACTGGTGTAGATATTTAGAAATGGTAACCATAGCCATTAATTGTACTCCTTCGGCGGCTACATTGGTTAGTCCACACTTCCTCCATTTTGGTTGCGAATATCGGCTCCCAGTGTCATTAGCTTTTGAAGAACCTAAGATTTGTTATGATAGTAAAGATTACGTGGTTTGTCTAGAGAGTAGACTTCAAGCAGCGTTTGAAGTAGCACAAATGCACAACTGGAAATCTGTTATCAAATCTCAAAATTTTTATAATAAAACAGCAAGACCGTATAAATATATTACAGATGATTATAAACTATTAAAAATGTGGGTTCCAATAAAACAGATTTCCAGTAAATTGAAAGAATATTGGACAGGGCCATACAGAATTATGGAATTTGTAAACAATGTTATCGTAAGAGTCATTTATTTCTTGGATCCGTTGAAGTTTTTGCGTGTTTATGTGAACCATTTAAGACCATATTTTATAAAGGGCGCAAATCAGCCTATACCTTTTAACGGAGCTTCTGATCTTGATTTATCATTACAAATTAACGGAGAATTAACAGATGCTGAAACAAAAAACAAGAATACATTTCAAAACTTCTTCTGGATCCGAATGACCGAGCGGCGGAGATGGAAATTCCGGATCTCGGTTCGTCAGTTGCCGACGACATGTTAGATAAAGCAGGCGATGGTATTCCTAGGAAACGTAAATATGTCGAACCAAGATCGGCCTGATCTTTTCAAATTAAACAGCAAGAATTTGAACAAGAATTAGACTTACAATGTTTTAGAGGTGCAGCGCACTCTTATTAAACTAGGAGCAGTACACGTACGCCAGAAATAAGGTTTTTTAGGCAACTAGATGACGCGAGAGTCGAGGAAGACTTGTAGCGTAGATTTCAGTTGGAGAACAAAAGAAAAACATGGCCGCCAGCCGTGCACCTGGTCGCGAGAATCCTGTAGTGGGTAGTTGGAAAACCTGGCGTTGCATACAAGCATCGCTGAAAACGGAATTTTAGTTTCGGTTGTTGATCTGAAATAAAAACATGATGCATGCATGGAAATTCTTAAATAACTAGTGGGCTTGTGTCAGATTGGTAAACTAAATAGAAAAATACTTGCATTCCAGTTATTCAAAATTAAAATGACATTTTTTTTACTTACATTTATTTAAAAACAACGAAGTATTTACAATACAATAATCAAAAGAGAATTTTTTTAACATTGGAGTAATTAAAATGATAAGACTTTTTTTTGGATTTTGAAACCTTTATGATATAAAATATAGTATACGTTTTGGTAAATGCCAGAATTGAGAATTGCAACAAACAATTCCGGCATTTACCGGTTTTTGATTTTTGATTAATTTTAGGAAAATTTTCATAACAATTGAAAAAGTAACAAAACAACTAAGATAAGGGAAATTATTAAAAAGGGAAAAAATTTTGATTATTGAAATGATAAAAAGTCAAGTTGATACAGCAGGTGGATCGTAGGGCAAACCAACGGAGATCTTCCTGTTGTTGGTATCCGCATTTTCCACCAATAGATGCGGCTCGTTGTCGGGCCACCAGCACTCGCCGACGCTGCAAAATTAGACGCATCGGACAAGTGCTGGGGACTTATGGCAACAGCTACGGTAAGAATCTTGGAAATAGCCTAAGCAGCACTAGGTCCGTTGCCATTGTCTGTAATAAATGGAAACAAAATTATAAATAGCTAGAAATGAAATATAGAAGGCTGAAACGACATGACATTTGATAAAGTTTTTCTCTCAAATAACATTTGGAAACAAATTTTTCCCTGAATTTGGATAATAATACGGCAAAATTTTTAATAAAATCAACAGTTTAAGATTTTAGCCTTTAACACAAGCAAGACTGATGTCGTGGTTATAACGAAAATTGAATTTTATGATTTGATTATTTTAAAATAAAAATGTTGCATTTTTATTTTCAAAAGTAAGGAGAAGTGGATTTAAAGCAATAAAGGGTTTTAGAAGAATTTTTGTTAAACACAAGTGGTAATGAATTAAGCACTAAAATATGCTGAAGATTCAAATTTATTAATTTTTTATTATGGGTCAAAAGACAGCATTCAAAATCCACGATCAGAATAGGTAATTCGTATCCTGGATAGTGAAAGAACGGGGGGGGGGGGGGGGGGGGGTAGGAAATTAGAAATTAACAGATTATGGGGCCAGGAAAATTGATTTTACAACTTTGAAAATTAAAATGAGTAACAAATATATCACATATGTGATTTGATCTGTAGAAACATTAAATCCACGGTCAGAATAAGTAGTTCGGACCCTGGATTGTGAAGGACGTGGGCAAAGTGGTATGGTGATTAACAACATTTACAATTTGGCATTACATATTTTTTTATCACTATAAGATGATAAACAAACTCAAAAAGGGTTGTGAATTCATGAATTCTGTAAAAGAGTTGAAAATAATAAATAATAAAAATAGAACACTGAAAATAAGGTGGGATAGGCCAGGAAAGCAATCGGAATACTGCAATGCTTATGTAATGCATGTTATTCAGAAAATAAGGAAAATAAAAGAAAATTTTGACGGGAAGGAAAATGGAGATGTAACATTTTTTTATTAAGCATGCATGGGAATTTGGACATTTTCATTTATAAAATAGGGAAATTTCATTTTCAACGAAAAAGCAGAAATCAAAAATGTAATAAGTTGAAAAGAAATTGAATTTTTCAAAGGACTTGAAATTTAATTATTTTTGTTGTTTTACCTAAATTAAGTAGCGCTGAAACCAGAAATACGAAGGACTGCAGCACGGGCCCGGGCATCAAATTCTTCCACACGGGTGGCTCGGACCTGGTAATCTTCGAATGTCTGTAAGGCTCAGGAAACGGCAGGTAAAAAGGGTACCTGAGGTGCTGACAGGAAATTCCGTTACCCAGATTACAAAATAATAATGATTTGACTAACGGACAATGAGAGCGACAGTATCTTCTGGAGGGGGTGCGCTAAACATGGGAATGTTAACATGGGGTTGAGATAGCACGATGATTTGGAAAAATGCACGATAAATGTAACTTTGGCTGCTCTCTCCTTGAAACAAAGCGGGAAATGTGGCGTAGTGTGATGCTTGGTGCGGACATTGAGGAAATCCAGGAGGGGTTTGCAGGCCATTTTGGTAGTGTAAAACTACCAAAGTAAAGATGAAGACGTTTCGGGTTAAAACTGCCTGGTGCAGATCTTCAGCAGCTCTATTGTGGTCATTCCTACGGTCCAGGGCTGGCAGCTGTAGGGCTTCGGTAAAATCATGCTGGAACGTTTAGAAAGAAGGGTTTCTCAGATGAGAGTCGAAAAACAGTCGAAAAATAATTTTGAAGTTTGATGGGTGACCTACTAAGCTAACCAATCAAACTTCGTGTTGACAGTGATGTCATATTTTGGGTGCCGTACTGTCTAGTCCTGTTTTCTACGCCCCCCCCCCCCCCTCTTGTTGACAAAAACGGGTACCCATTGTCCAGTCTGACCACACGTTTTGAGGCCAAGATGGACGGTACCAACTTTGAAGACAACTGGGGTTACATTAGCGGCAACCCTTTAAACTCAGTGATGCGCTAGGGTTGAGCTGCTTCCCTCTCAAGGAGATGGGGTAGTGGGCTGCTCACGAAGGGTGCGTCAGGCCAAAACGTGGGTCAGTTTAGGACATGGTTGGCCAGTGCACCTTTTCTTAATAACTAAATAAAGGAGCAAAACACTGCGTGAACCAAATAAATAAAACACAACATTTACTTTTGGGAAATATACTTTATTGAGACATATACTGTGAAAACGTACAATTCATGAATAATAAATTAAGGATTGGCTGTAATAAAAATGAATTTATTTTCACAGGAAGAGACAAACTATTGTGATGAAAAAGAATTAATGTTTTCTGATCCCTTCTTTTTGTTTTGTAAATGTTCCAGAGAAATTTTGGTGGAACATCTCCCTTGAGATGAAAAGGGAGATGGTGAAAATGGTTGGCACAGAAAGATACTGATATGGAAGGCCGTCTTAAATAGCGCCCTGGCTCATTGGGGTTATATTTTTTGTTGTTGTATTAAACTGGATGGATGTCTTTGGGAATAACATTAAAAATGAATGTTTAGGGGAAAGACACAAAGACATTGTTAAATCAGTGCCCAGGTACAGAAGGACATCGTTTTCAAAGAAGAAAGAAGAGGACTCCGGAAGCCACCTTTAAATTGGTCCTTAGGGGAACATATCGTCATCTTAAATGATGCTTTAGTTCATTAGGGCATTAAAATGGAGTTGGAGTATTAGAATTCCCATTGAATTTGGCTGAAGATACACGGTGAAGTCGTCTTAAATGGTGCTTAAGCTCATCGTACACAAGAATTTCAGTAACATTTTGAAAATGTGGGTACCCACGGTGAAGTTTGGTCCCGGTGTTGAAAGGAGCTGAGGTGGAAATAGTTTTAAATCGTTCTCGGTGTTAAAATGAGCTAAGAAGCAAATTGTTTTGAAATTTTGATTCTCAGTGTTGAAATGAGCTGTTGGAGGTTATTCTGGAAAAATAAAATGACAAACTTGCCAGTAACCGCATATTCTTTTTTTCCTGGGAGTGAATAGATACTTAAAATGACACAGCCGACACAAATTTTAATTTTTACACCACATGAAACTGCATGAAGTGTGGCTAAAAAGAAATTGGTAAGACATTAATCTTCTCTTTTCTCTTACTCTAAATAATAAAATACACAGATCCTAGAGTAGGAGGGTTGGGAGAAGATAGGTTAGACTCGCTGTTCAATTTCTGAGACTAGAGATTGAACGGTCTGTTAGCGATTATGCGAGAATGTAGGTACCGGCTCTTTTGAATATGCTAGATGAGATTGGGTATTGAAAGAGGTCACAATGAGATTTGCGGTTGATGTTTTTTTTGTAGGAACGTTATCTAAAATCCATAATGGTTGGATGGCAGACTAATCGTTGACGATTGAGACGTCAGCTAGGTTCCCTGGGGTTGGAATTCTATTTTTGACTAACACATTGAAAAGTTGCGGAATATGAAATGTATCATCCTGAATTTTCGTAATGTGCCTGAAACCAACAGATAAGCTATGAGACGATTAAAGTACATAGTAAAATCTGATATAAAATCAAACATGATAAGGAAGAAAACGATTTGCATATTAGAAAAACTTAATTTTTCAAACGATTTGATATGATTGGAAAGTAGGAATTTCAAAACTATTTTCATTAAATCGAAGATGGACAGAAATTGAAAAGATTTTATATGTTTGAACATGGAGATAATTGGAGAGATAATGATGATGGATAAGGTGAAAGGTAAAAAGGACGAAAATGATATGTGATTGATAATCAAAGATTTGGATAATGATGGAAAAAGAGAAAGAAACAAGTTGGAAATATTTTGAAGGATGGGAGAAATAATTTTTCTGAAATAATGAACTGAATCAAAATAGAAAAGCACGGAAAGGCAAATTGGCACAGAATGAAACCTCAAGGTGAATCTAAAATGATCTATGAGATTTCATTGTTGTTTTTCTTATATATTCCTTGCATGGCAGATCATGCAGGGAAAACAAGAGAGTAATTTTAGTTAAGGGATAACCGAATTTACCCATGGAATGAACAAACGCAGCAAGCTGACACCTGAATACAAGAGAAGACAACGAATTTGGAGCAAAGAAAATCGTGAATTTGTATTCAGTGTGTTGTTCTATTGTCAGGTAGCATTTTGCAAGGTTTTGCATGTTCTTATCGAATTTAATGCACTAATAAAAACAGAGATGGTGGATAATAATGTTGACTGGTAGAAAATAAAATTGATCATAAAATTAAGAATTGGTATGGAACTGAATGAAATAAAATTTTATGGATATCAATTAAGGTCATGGTTGCATGACGTAAAAAGAAAAAGTGTAAAGTAAGCTTTACGATTGTCATTGAAACATTTCTGTACGAGTAAATTGTAAATGTCTGAAGGTTATATGATATGATAACTATATTATGATTCCTTTGAAATATGAAAAAATTATGTAATTGGAAATTTATTTCGTCTCCTGAGTAATACGTAGAAATTATATAATGCATGAAAGAGGAAGCAAGTTGAAATCTCTTAATAATGTGCATACTATAAAGTCAAAATAAAGAAATAAACTCTAAGAAAATTAATATAATATGTTAATGGAAAAATGTAAGAGTTGATTAACAGGTACGTCTGAATTTATCGTATGGAAACATAGTCAGTGTATAAAAAGCATGCAAACTCATTATATTGAGAAATGTGAACTTGTGATTCCAAGATAAAATTGTTGTAAAAGTGTTGAAAACTTGCTTAGAAAGAATGAAATGCAGGTCATATGATGAAAGGACCGATGTCACAGTTTCAAGTTAGTAGATAAGCTGTGAGACGATTAAAGTTACATAGTGAAATCTGATATAAAATCAAACATGATAAGGAAGAAAACGATTTGCATATTAGAAAAACTAAATTTTTCAAACGATTTGACATGATTGGAAAGTAAGAATTTCAAAGCAATTTTCATTAAGTCGAAGATGGACAGAAATTGAAAAGATTTGATATGTTTGAACATGGAGATAATTGGTGAGATAATGATGGATAAGGTGAAAGGTGAAAAGATAAAAATGACGAAAACGAACTACGGGCTTTATAGTAAATTTCTTTAGACAAATGGATTAAAGTTACATCACATAATAATGCGCACAAATCATGTGTATGCAGGTTTTACCCCGTTTCTTATATGGGATATGTTCTCATACCATTTCTATAGGCAAATTAATTAAGAATTGCGGTGGTTTGAGCAAGTAATTATGTGATGCATTCCAATTAAGAAACTAAAAGAGATAGGGAACCAAAGAGCCCTTAAATGAATCGCTTCTGAATGGTAAGGGATATTGAAGTTAGTGGTATTATATTTGCATAAATTAATATTCATAAGATAGCTGCATATTTTTTGCAAGACATTCATAATTAATATTAGTAATCAAATCGGTGCATAAATGGCACAATATTTATTAAAATATGAAACAGGAAACTGCAGAGTAAAAATAGTAAATGTAAGCCCAAACTTGAGACTACGGGACGTCTGGTCAGTTGGATGCATTAAGTCTTGAAGTCAACAAAATAAAGAAGCTGGATGCTTATACGGCTACCGCCAGTAAAACCACTTTAGCTGATTATAGGGTTAACTAGAGTGAGTGACATACCTGAACACATAATCTTGCAGATAGGGGCTGCACTCTACAGGTGATCCATCTTACTGTAATTATTTTAAGTGGGGGCAATTACAGGTGGCATGGTTAAGAGATGGAAGGAGGATAGATAATAGATCCTTTAGCAAACGAAAGGGAAGCCGAAGTTATATAAACAGGCGGAGGGATTAGAGTCTTAGCGCCGGTGCACACGTGCGGTCGCCGCTGCGGTACCGCACTTGCGGTTTGGTTTACGTGGTATCTGTTGGATACTGCACACGTACCTGCGTCGACGTTGCGTTACCGCCCGCCGCTCGCTCGCTGCTCGTGCGGTCGTTTTGCACCGCAATTCCCCCCCGTCAACGCAGCGATACCGCAGCGTTAAAAAAACGCAACTGCGTCTCAGAGTACCTTGGGTGACTTGAGCGGTGCACACGTCCGCCGTTTACCGCAAAAGCGTTACCGAAAATGGCGTCCAATTTCGAAGAAATAGACATGGAATTGTTTATTGGGAAAGTAAAGAACTATCCTGAAATATGAAATGTTGCTGCAGAAATGATTGAAGACTCATTGGGAAGTAATAAAAGAACTTATCCGATTTTTTTAGTTAATCTGCAAAGGGTTTATAACATTTTCCCCTGGTACGTCTTAAATTAGTACATCAATGTACCAAAATTCGTCACATTGGTTTTAAAATATTTTTTTTCACGAGGTAGGCGACGAAAGCAACATCGTCTCATTGGTTTCAAAGTATAATTTTTTGTACACGAGGTTCGGGAACCGAACGCACACATACGTCACCGAAGCGGCACCGCAGCGTCAACGCGCGTTAATAAAACGCACGTGTGCATTGATTGGATGCGTGACCGCAGCGGCGCCGCAGCGTTCAAAAAACGCACGTGTGCACCGGCGCTTAGTCGTTGATCCGGTATTGTGTGTTGTGTGGCTTCCCTCCTCCTTAGCTCTAGTTTGTGGCGTGCTTGGCCGTGGCATACTTCGTTGTGACGGACGAGTGTCAGGGCTTAAGCAGGTCAGTTAAATAAAAGTGTATTGTTGTTATGCATTACTTCATTCATATTACTAATATGTAGTATTGGCAATCACAATCAAGAGTTGTTAGGTAAGAGCAATATAAGTATGATTATTTACAGTTATTGGGCATTAATTATTTAATGGACTTAAACAAAATTGCGTGTGTTAACTTCATAAACTAAATTGCGTGTGTTGACTTCATACTTGAGTGCCGTTGTGCATAAGCAATCTAAGGTAAGGCCGTAGCTAAATTAAAAGTAAAGGGCCAGTTCTGAGAAAGATTGCTATATGCTATTTAGCTGAAGTAAATTAAATCTTAATCTATTTGGTGTCTTGACTCATTATTTTATTAGTGTTGATATTTGTCTATTTAACATAACCATCCTGCCACATTAAGGGTTTAGCCAGAATAATTCCCATAACACTACATACACCTAATTGGGAAAACATTGCTCATCATGATCATTTTTTAATTGTATGTTATTAATGTTAACAGCGGAGTTCAGGGTGCAGCCCCGAAAGCTGAAGCAATTTTCTTGTTCCTGAGGGTCTTCTTTCTGGGAGAATTGCTCAACGTGAATTGCCAAAAAAATACTGAAAATTATTATGCCCCCCACCCCCCCTTTTACAGCCAGTAAAAAATAATGCCTTTTTGAAGGGTTGGAAAAATTTGTGGTCCCCCAAGTTTTTTTTTATGTTTACAACCTGCACTAATTAGCGTAAAATGTGAAGAGAGGCAGTATCCATTGGCAGCAACTTTAACATAATAATTGTAGTGGCCTTCGTAAGATGATAAGGGACCGATCATTACTTATGTCTTGGGGTAGAGGGGGGAAGAGATCGAGTTGAAAATGTGGCCTTCAAATTTTAATTTTAAAAAATAGCATTTCGCATCTACATTTTTCCAATTATATGGAAAACGAGCCATGACTTAAAGTATGTTCGTGAAAACATTCAAAGAAAGGCGCTTTAAATCACCTTTGGGCCGAGATTCATGATTCAGGACTGCAGAATAACTTTTTTAAGTGACGTAAAAAGAGGGAAGCCAAAAAGGTAATTCATAATCTTAAGACGGAAGACACAAAAGAATCTCAAAATAATTTTTTTCGTGCTTCTACCTTCTAACTTACGAAATTAGTCAGCTTCAAAACAAACCAGTTACACAATTTCTGAATTAATTTTGTTAAGAAAGATTTGTCGATAATGTAGGTGCATCCCAAAATCGTCATTCATGTAGTTTTATGATATGCTACCAAAGAATAGTGTGGTTTATAATAAGTCCTGACTTTTATTACATTCAGTTGCTGATGACGTCTGACATCATGCACGTCATACACATCACACACGCAAGGTACATTATAAAGTAGTGGAGGGAATGGTGTTACAGCACCATTGATGTAAATATAAATAATGGTGCAGAAAGCTACTGCTGTTGTATAGTTCTACTTAAGAAAAACAAATTATGAAAGGTGGAGTTGTGCTTTGTACAAATTCTAAAAATGCTTAGAGCCATAACTGAGGCTGAGGTATTGCTGCTTGCCTATGCTGCAGTACTCACTGTACTATCTCTTTGTATTCATGGTAAGTTTCGACTTTAAGCTGCTGCCGCTGTCTAGTTCTGTCTAGCCCTTACTTTCAACAGGCGAAGGAACACAGAAATAAATTTCTTTTTACACAACAAGCAAGCTACGTGCCTCCTTAATTATTCAGAGTAAAGTTGGTGCGCCCACGTGTACCAGGAAGCAAGCGTAAAGTTAAGTCTAACGACGTCATGGGTGCTTTTTTCTTTACATCGACCGTTTTGAAATGAAGATTTCGAACCGTTAGGTGGGCGCCATCTAGTGACAGTGATATTGTTAACCTTGACCGCTTGCTCCCTGGTGCACGTGGATGCATCAACTTTACATTCAATAATTAAGGAGGCACGTGACTAGTTTGTTATTTAAAAAGAATTTTTTTTATGCATTCCTTTGCTTGTAGAAATCAAGTGTTGCATAGAACTAAATAATGGTAGATGGTGCTAGATGCTGCAACCTGTAATTCGGTGAATAGGTACCTTTAAGACAGACATATATAATTAGGCTCATATGAAAGTTGGATATGTGCTTTCTGTGAAACAAGTAAAGTATTCATGCAGACTTTCGATGTTCAGTTGCTGCGACGACAACCCTAATTCAGTTAAATTTAGGCTATATGATTGGCTTTGCTACGTATGCAATGCATACCAGGTGTGCCACCTGGTCTGGAAGCATCTATAATAAATAGGCCTATAGAAAAATTCCACCTTAATTGTGAGTAACTCTGCGTATAAACAAAGATCAAACATTAAGAGCATAGAAATATGTTTTATTTGCTAACCACAATAGGGAAGTCATTATTTCAAGATTCTACATCGTCCATCCATCCTCACAGCAGCATCGCATGGACAGTGTGGGAAAGAAAGATGGGAATGATAGCATTTGCAAAGAATGTTTTCATTAATCAAGAACGAAAGATAAAGATTCGGAAGTGATCAGGTACATCCTAAGTTCTAACCGAAAGAAAACTGAAAACTAAAAAAAAATTGGCTAAATAAAAAGAAAAATCTAAAAGCATGGGCTGTTGGCATTCTCTAATAAAATATTAGTGCATTTTTCTCGTTAATTGCATTATCATGTATCGTTCATTGATTCTACTTTTGAAAATTATACTGTAAGAAAGCAAACGGTGCTTACAAGCATTTGCTTCATGCGGATTTTGTAAACTAATACAAATAACATCAAAAAAAATTTTAGTCCGTCAATAAATTTTAACATTTCTATGCTGCAGATTTCATGAAAATTGGTTCAGCCATTTTCATGCAGCCCAAATTTTAGTACTTCTTGTGTCTGATAAAAAAGTTATGGAAGGGAAGGAGGGGGGAAAGTAACCCAGACATTTTGCATTGGAGCCTAAATAAAATTCGTTATGCCACTGGTGCAAGTACAAAATGTTGGGCCCCTGACTTGTCAATTTTTGGCTTTTAGCCACCTGGGCCCAGGTTTCACCACTCTTTGCAGCACTGTTTCTGTCCAGGATAATAAAAATGGTTTACCACAATTAGGGAATCGGCTGAAACCGTTATGTTACTGTAGCAACTGGTTTCAGCTTGAGATCGAAATGAATTTCGAATTTTTACTGCTGCTGTGGTAATTATGATTAAAACAAATGGATGCAGTTAAATTCAGAATGTAGGTGGAGCTTTTATTAACATGGTAGAATGTACTATACTCCCTACGGTTTTTTTTTAAATTCACGTCGGCTTATTTATGTTTATGACTTTTTAAAAATCTCTTGATGTTCTCACTATTTACGATGTGAAGGTTGGCAGATAGTGCCATGGTACACTCGATCTACCTTTTAACCAGACAATCGAAACACGTAATCTGTGGGACCACTATATGGTAACAAACGGTCATTAAATTATCTCGGAGCCCTAAATCACATTCTGCTCCTTCGAAGGAGAAGGGAAAAAAATCGTTCAAGCCTTTATAAATAAGTTAAGAACGTTTATTACTGAATTGAACAAAACTCTGTATTATCTTCGTATGGCTGTTGGGTGATAGTTAATGGTTCCTGGTTCCAAGCAAGAAATGCTCCTCGATCCATTTCCGATGGAACGCCTGGGTACCTTCCATCTAAAAAGAGTCTAAACACATAGATCCAGTGTTCATTTTGTCCTCCACAATTGTAGGTACAAGTTGCATCTGGGCCGTCAAAGCGTTCACCTCCGGTGTACATCCGCACAGAACAGGTTTCAGCACTTATCACCCGGACATCTGTAACAGAGGAGTAAATTATTTTACTTTATATTTGCCAACTTCCCACCTTCCTTTAAGATAGTAATCCTGTGTCATCCACTAACATTAACATAATTATTTCAAACTAAGTTTTACATGTTCCTTGCACTAAGCCTCCCTCTTTTGTGGCAAGGGTTCCAAGGGAAGGACTGGCGTAAAATATGGCATTACTGATACGCTATCTGAGAAAGATCAAAGTGAACTAGAAAAATGTTGAATGAGAACACTTACTGTCTTCAACAAAAATAAATAAATAAAATAAACCAAATAAATAAATAAATAAAAAGCATTTACCAAATAAATAAAAAGCATTTATATTAACTAACTACCGTAACAGATGTATAGTTTAGTCTAATTCTATATGTTTTGTGGTGTTGGTGAGACAACAGTTATCAATTTGAAGTATCGAATTCTGGAGACAGTGCCATGAACTGTCCATGACTGAATACCGGTTTGGATAGGTCCACATATAGGCGATCAAGTGTCTGGCCATGTGATTTGTTTATAGTTATTGTCATGTAGACAGAAAAACGAAATCGAAACAAACGACCAACAATGCTGCCAGATGGCGGTAGCCACTCTGAAACCGACACCGCATCACTAAGAGTAAGAAAGAAATGTTGGCATCGTTCCTGAAGCCAAGCAAGTGTAACGAAAATGTAGTTTAGGCTACAACCTGAACCCATGTTAGCCTAACGAAGTAAGAATTTAGGTTGCAAATGGTGGAATGAACTGCAAAGCTCATTTTCAACACTGAGATGCTGAAATAACTCCGATAGATGGCAGGAAAACAAAAGAACAATTAACAATCCCGCTAGATAGTAGCCACTCAGAAACCAAAAGCGCACCACTCAAGAGTCCGTATCACCGCTTCACTAAGAGAAATAATTAAATAGATAGATAGATAATTAAAATATCTTGTTTAATAATAAGTACATTTTATTGAATAAATTACAAACGAATGATATTCCAATTAATGTGATAATCCAGAGTACTGTATAAGCATGCATAATTCAAACGTAGGTTGAAAATGTCACAAGAGTATATCATCAAACATACGATTATACTCTGATCTAATGTACATAGTACGTTGTTCCCAGGTCTGTGCGTATGTAACGTAAACACAATGCTAGGATTGGTGATGTGCAATTACATACACAAAGAGCATGATCTAATAAGCAATTTGTTATTATTTTAGTCAGGTGTCGGTAGTTTACTGCCACAAACTACATTTGAAAAAAAAAATATGTTGTTCCCATGTCTTTTCAGTGTGTGTGTCGATGATGAGCTGTTCTGCCTTTCTGTTTAAGGTGGGGTGCTTTGCAAGGTATCAGAAGATCAATCATCGTTGTTATGCTGGTGATAGGTCTGGTCACTCCCTCATTTGCTGGATTACTGTGGCTAATGTGTCGTGGATGGTCACTCAGTAATGACTTGCACTAAGCCTTGTTAAACTATAGGCTGCAACAATACATGGAGGCTTGAAAGGCTCAGGGAAGTAAAGCTAGCTCCATCCAGAATGCTTAATATGGTTTAAGAAAATATTACCACTGTTTTAAACAAAACTGCCCAATTTAAACCATGATATCGAGTGCATGTAATGAATTACTCCTGTATCGTATGGCTATGTAGTTAGGTATTTAATTATTTTCCAAGTAATAGTACTTACTGTTTTGCAGGATCCAGATGGCTATCCGGTCTCTAGTTTGGCTCATACTTTCGAAGTTTGGTGGACTAAAGAAACCCCTGGTCGAAAGCTGGACGGGCAGAAATGTGCGACAACAGATGCGGATCGGACGCTGCTCGGGGTAAGCATTGGTTTCTCTGACTGGACGTGCATAGGCCACTCGGATTATCCGGACATATTGCGTTCGGTAGTTGTAGTCCTTGTGCTCAGTAAAGAATGTGCGTTGAGAATCAATTTGACCTGAATAAGAAACGAACTAGATTTAGTTTCATAAACAAAAAAATGTTTGTATACAAATTCCTTAGGATGGAGGTGGGGGCTTTGCCATGTAGTATATTACTGTTAGAATAACATTTATTTTCTTAGAAACAAACTTCTTTGCTTATATGTTACAATACAAATAACCAACAAACACACAGTTTTTAACAACGCTATAATGCAATAATGAAACTGTTACAACTGTAACATCTGTTTACACATTTTTCAACATGCTCCCTTTACACGAAACAAACATATTTGATACAGTAAAATAAAATAATGGGCTGCCTTATCGGCTACTGCAGACTTTTATGTGGAAGGCAAGCACCTACATTACCATACCATCCAGGAAGAGATTCCAAAATACTTGCGGGTTGCCACAAGTGTCAAGGAATATGGCAGTCAAGGTGGATGTACATTAGGCCAGTTGACTGGGACGAATAACGTGCGAGTCAAGTTGACTTGCTACTCTCCCTCTATTCTCCAAATGTAAACCGCTACTCGACCATGCAAGTGCATTTCTTGACTCTGTACTTGTAGGCCAGTTGGCTATCCACAAGTTTAATATTTTGATGTGAGTCAGCAGGCCTGTTACATTTGCAAGATGGCAGCCTGCCAGCTGGTGACAAAGTGGGGAAGCTACAGTGGCGAAATTTGTATGGACTTGTATGTAACT
Source organism: Lithobius niger (assembly GCA_023313725.1). Classification (NCBI taxonomy): domain Eukaryota; kingdom Metazoa; phylum Arthropoda; class Chilopoda; order Lithobiomorpha; family Lithobiidae; genus Lithobius; species Lithobius niger. The sequence goes on along the minus strand of JAHWFP010143612.1, from coordinate 73,630 downwards.
ACTCTGGGCTTGTAAGAACCTAGTGTAAACAGCAACTCACATGCGAGTACACCCGTACCAGCGACACGCCCCAGTGGTCGGCCCTGTCAACTAACCTAATGTACATCCGCCTTTATGGACAATGCATAGCGTACAAAACACTAGGGATCGTCTGCGACTGGTCTTGGCAGGGGCGCAGCGAAGCATTAAGCCGGGTCTAGATCAGGCTAGTTGACTGGGCCCAGTTGAATAGCTACTCGCCCTTTACTCTCCCATTGTAAACCTATACTCTAGAGGGAGAGCAGTAAGTCAACTCAAGTCGCACATTACTTGGCCCAGTCAAGTATCATAATGTACACCTACCTTTAGGGCGGATGCATATCGGGCTAGTTTACTGGGCCGAGCACTGGGGCACGTCACTGGTGCGAGTGTGCTCGCATGCGAGTTGCTGTTTACACTAGTTTCTTACTCGCCCAGTTTGGTGAAAGCAAGTCGATACAAATTTTGACATTGTAGGTTCTCCACTTCACAGCCAGCTGGGGTGCTGCCATCTTGTAATAGTAACTCACTTGCTAACTCGCATCAAATATGAAATATGTGAATGGTCAACTGGCATACAAGTAGTGAGTCAAGTGTGCTTGCATGGTCGAGAAGAGTAGAGGCTTACATTGGAAGAGTAGAGAATGAGTAGCGGCGAGTCAACTCGACTCACACATTACTCGGCACAGTCAACTAACCCAATGTACATCCACCTTCAGTGACTGGGGGTGAAGGTGAAAAAAAAATGACCCGACGATGATCCAAGATTAATTCCGACTTTTTCTGTGATTTTTATGGTAGTTTAACCCTTCATTCACTGGTGAAACCATGGGGTGGGAGGGTGGGGGGGAACAAGTTTTGACATTTGCCACACCACCCCACCCTCCATTTCCTGTATCGACCCAACTGTCCCCCTAAAAATTTTATTTCTACCCAAACAGCCAAACGAGCTAGGAGCTTTGATGTATACTAGAGTATCAATGCTGCACGTTGTATGAATGTCTCTTGGTAATTTCACTGTAAATTGAAAATGCTAAAGAGTGAACCCAACTAAAGTGCCCTATGGCTTCTAACAACTGGGATGAAGGCGTAGTAATTCGAAGGTAGGCTACCACCAGACTCAGTCCAGAGTGCACTGACGATTTACTAATGTTAGTCTTGGGTAAACACCATGTTGTAGTACAATACTAATGGTTTACTGTAGCATCCCATAAGAAATGGTAAAGCTTAAAATCTCAGTAGCATCTGGAAGTAGTGACAACAGTGAGCATATAGAGTTCAACACTAGCAGAACGTCACCTCAAACATCCGTCATGAAGTAATCCATTAATTCAGGTGAGTTCCCATGAACATGCTGGTTACATACTAGATGCTTTGCTTTAAAACACTAAACATAACGAAGAAATAAGTAGAGTTCCTTATTTAAACTTCTAACTCTTGAAGGGAGTTCGGGTCTAGGCTCCTGCGTTTTTTTTTTGATAGGAAGAGAAGCTTGAAACTAACGTCCTATTGAATGACGTGCTGGGGAGAGGTTAGGACACCCTCCGTCTTTGGTGTGACTGCTAGGAATTTAACTTAAACAACCCATGCAACTACAACATACCTTTGGGACGAAGTGTAGACGATGATCCTAACCGTAACTCAGATACATGGCTTTCCCCTACCACCGGGCAGGCCCGCGATCAGAGACGCTGTGATCCAGCAATCACGCATAGCCACTGGCTACATCTGGCAGAAGTAGAAGACGCCGCTTGCTGGCCTCAGTTTCTTATATAGGAGGTCAAGGACGGCCCTGTAGGAGAGCGACTAACATGCCTCTTCCCCACCAAGCTGAGAGCTTGGCGATCTCACAACTTTTCAAACACGCGCCTAAACTTAAGTGATATGACCATGGCTCCTGATTGGTTAAGAGACATCCAATTTGAGCCGTTTCATTGGTGTGCTCAGAATCCGTTTCTGGTTGCTGCTCTAGGCTCAGCAATGCTATTCTAAGACTGCGAATGTGCCGACGTCAAGTTTTTTTAAATTTAAGTATTCGAAATTCCAGGATGTCCGTGGCATTACAGACTACAACATCAAAGCACAGGTTTTGAAATCCATCCATAAACAACACGGTTACGAATAAAAGATAACATCATTAAATGACCACAAGCATTTGCTAGATTCGACAGAGAGATCACACTAGGACGAGTTATACAATAACTAATAGCTGTAACAAAACCGAAGACCATAGAGAATCGACCTAAAGTATTACATTATCAAACAAGTATATGTAAGTAATTAAAGAACCAACCTGAAATGCGCTCAACAACGGGCCATGGGTCATCTGCCATCTTGGATTTGCACATCATCAATCGCTCACAGTTACAAGTTAAATCAGCTGAGTAATTGTAGTTTTTATAACCTTTAAAAGCCGTCCATACCGAGTCTGAACTTGGTAGAATCTCACACTTTACTATAATGTTTACAATAAAGCAGAAGCACGCAATGCAGATAGCTTTGTGATTAACTAGCTTGAGGAATCAGAAGTTAGAGGAGGGAGCCTTACGAGTACGGTATACAAACATTAAAGTTTTCTAGTCTAAACTGTTTTATTAATAGGGAATGAATTGAACAACGGAAAATAATTTATTAATAAAACAACCAGCAGTAAAGCCACTGCTAATTTCCGTGTTTCCATCACAATGCGTAAAAGGAGGTCCAGATATGTAAGCCTTAAAAAAACTTAATGCTCTAAAGGAACAGATACAAGAAAAAGACAAGTAAGCCATCAGCGTTGCACTAATACGTGTAAAAGCAGCTCCAGCTTTGTAAGCCTTAAAAAAACTTAAGGAACAGATACAATAAAAAGATATGTAAGCTATCAAGCACTGCACTAACACATGTAAAAAGATGCTCCAGCTTTGTAAGCATTAAAAAGCTTATTGCTATAAATGAAGAGATAAGGGAAAAAGACATGTAAGCCATCAGCATCGCACTAATACGGGTGAACGACGCTTCAGCTCTGTAAGCCTTAAAAAGGCTTCAAAAGACCCTGATACTTATTAATTTTGAAGCCATCAAAATTGAAAATCGGTTCATTAGGTTGATATCTAGGTGAGAGCAGTATTTCCCCGAGAAGAAGAACAATAATAATATTGTAGTCACATCAAAATAGCGTTCAAAATGCCGTTGGCTTTGATCATACCTCCGTTTTCAGCTATGAAAGTTGAAAATTGGTTCATTGGTTTGATCTCTAGGTGAGAGCACAATTTCCCCAACAAGAAGAAAAACAACAGCTAGACTGTTGTAAACACATTAAAATAGCGTTCAAAAGACACTAGGTCTGGCTCATATCTACGTTTTAAGCTTTAAAAATTGATAATCGGTTCATTGGTTCGATCTTTAGATGCGAGCAAAATGTCCCCAGTAAGAAGAATAAAACAAGAATATTGTAGTTATATTAAAATAGCGTCAAAAAGAATCTACGCCTTCTTCATACCTACGTTTTAAGTTACAAAAGTTGAAAATCAGTTCAGTGGTTCTATCTCTATTTGAGAGCTAAATTTCCCCAAGACGAAGAAAAACAACAGCAAGAATATTGTAGTCACATTAAAATAGCATTCAAAAAGCCCTTGTCCTTGTTAATACCTACATTTTAAGCTATAAAAATTGAAAATCCGTTATTTTGGTTCGATTTCTAGGTGAGAGCAAAATTTTCCCAACAAGACCAATAACAACAATAACAAGAAATTACCATTTTATGGAGAACAAGAGGTTCGACTGTTGTCATTCAAATTTTTAATGCAGTGATGTACTTATGATACGAATACCGAATTTTGTTGGTCTATGTATGTCAATTCTGGGGGAAACTGTAGGTTTCAAAGTTTAACGTTTAATATGGAAGTTCATGATGAAGTTTAAATAAATACCACTGTCAAGTCGAGGTTCCTTGATAAGTATTTATTTACATTAGTATTAATCATTCTATACATACAGGGTGTCCCAAAAGTCCGAGAACACCCTCACAACTTTTTAAGGGGTTGAAAGAAAATCGTGAAACTTTGGCAATGTAAGTTTGGTTAAAGGGTCTACCTTTTCGTACAACAGGCATTATGCCAGCCCCTTGGGGGGAGGGGGGGGGGGAAGGGCGGGCACCAACACAGAAATTTTCAATGGAATGGGAGGTAAAGGAATACCTTATTTGAAAGGTCTTTATTAGGCGAGTAAATTGCGGCAACGATAGCTTTGATATGATGAGCCAGTCCAAAATGGCAGCTGCTCAAACATTAGTAATTTTCTCTGCATCCCTATGTCTTACTCATGCTAAAGTCGTCGTAAAGGGACGTAGGTGGCAGCAAAATGCTTCGTTCAATTTAGTTCGATCACACCTACTACGTCTTATGCGGCTTGAAGCCCAGACTATGGGCCTCAGTGCCCCCCTTTCCTTTGGGAGTTCTCGGACTTTTGGGAGACCGTGTATAATGGTAACCCGGGATTAGTTATTTGCTGTACAGTAACTATTGCTAATTAACAGTGCCGTCCATGTACATAATTACGACCTTGCTAAACGAGCCTCCTGAACAAGGCTTATCATGACAATCTTTCGGTAATTAATCTGTGAAACCCTTGTTGACGTAGTTGGCCAGGTTGTTGTAAAACCATAGCTGATTAAACTCAATTAATAAACCTGCATAACTATGAATAATCACGTTGTTGGGTTCTACTGTCTTCCTGATCTTGTCTGGCTGGCCTTTCAAGTTGGGCTAACCAGCTAATGCTTGACCTTTCCAGTCGGCTTCTATTAGCCAATTTATTGTAGTGTCGCCACTGCTCTTTACGTTCGAAGTTGATTAGGCAGTGAAAGTTTCCTTATGCTTAATTACTCAGTGAAAGTTTTCAGAGTGACAATTAAATTCAAGCAGCTTTGTTGCAACTACGAAGTACTCATTAAGATGGTGAAGAATATCTTCACTCCATAATGAATAATCACGTGGAGGGGATGGAATGCTCTGCCCCAAGGTTAGTTACAAAAGCAGTAATTATTCGTAGAAAAGTTAAAGTATACAGAAATGAGGAAATCAGTGAAGTGATAAGACTACTAGTGGTTTTTTTTTGCTTGTGAAGTTTTGTCCTCTGCACCGAAACATTAGAACTCAACTTTACAAATTTGTCGAATGGAAAAAGGAAATAAACAAAGGTGAAATCCCGATTCTAACTTTCTAGCTCCCATGTAATAAATAAGCAGAATGTCCTCTGCTGGTGCAATGACAGTATTATACCTTTTACGAATATGCTGACTGTTCCCTCGCCCTCGGTCGTTATGCCCCTGGGTCTTGGTGGTCGTAGGCTGAATGGTAATCTTGAACTGGTCTGGACTCGTCACCCGGCCAGACAAGACCAGATGTGTTGAGATCACCCTTGGCAGAAACAATGCCAGGTGGTAAGCAGTGCTATTCCATTAATAGTTCGGTTAATAGAGTTCACAGGATTATATATCGAATGAGAACAGACTTTTTATTTTATTTTTCCTTATATCATCACACTTAGATCTTTTTCCTAGAGAAAAAGGAATGGGGAGGGTGAAATTTACCACAGGCATTCAGTTTTGTCTCATCTAGACAGTACTAGTCACAGTCTTCATCTCGGTCTCAGTTTCCATCTCTTCTTGTATCAATTTTCATGACAAGATAATATCAAAACAAGTGTTCTGTGCTACGTCATTGTTCAGTACTTTTAAAGTGCACTTTGGCAATTTTGCTTCACTTATCGTTCAGCGCTACAATGCATCAGTTGCTCTAGCCCGCACTATACGACAGTGGTACGTCTTGCCATCACAAGACTTTTTTGCTGTGATATTACTAAAATAAGCCAATTTAGCTTCAGCAACGTAGTCAAACATTTGTCCACAAGGATATTCAAGGGGATCAAGGGCTATTTTTTGTGTGAAACGAGTACACAGATATACTATAGATATGTAGTTCAGCATGGCTTCAACTTCAGCCAAGATGGTCGAAGTATCTTCAAACGTCACGTAAACTCACGATTGATTACATCATTTGTAACATCACGTAAACTCACGTATTTTATGGTGAAAACTGAATAATTCACAGACCCTTCCATTCGTTCCAAGAATTACCTCCACATTGTGGCAACTGGCTCAATTAATTAAGGCTACCCCACAAATGATTGTAGAAGTCCTGGACCTTGTGCTAGGCAATTGTCAAGAGATTTCCACAAAGTTGCTAAATTCCAGTTCGTACATTTCCATGTGAAAACAATATCAGAGTAACTAATGCCACAGTCTGAGTGCAGGCTATTAATTTGGAATTGAATCCTAAATTGAAAGAAATGCGAATCGAATTTAGATTAGCTTGCCTACCACTGTTTCGAGTGCCAGAGGGAAACCTTGGGGAAACCAAGTTACTTCCTACTTAACCACGTGCTCTCCAGAACAAGCAGTTATTGCTTAACGGATTTGTATAGGCTAACACTTATGCCGTGGCACTGGCACCAACAGCACGTAATTGTTTAAATTTTTTAAATTTCAAATTTTTAAATAGTAGACACTAGCAAGGATATAAACTCCCCTTGAAACTTGAAATTCCACACTTCCTTTTTTTATGTGAGGTGCATTTGAATAAACAGTAAACAAAACTCAATTAACCCCTGGTGTTCGAATGTTCCTAATTGGGAATTCGACCCGCACTTGCATTGCAAGCACTCATGGAAGGTAAGCAAAGTAAGGCCAAGTGGGTTCGGCATATCTATGAATTTGAATTTTTAACTCGAATACAATCCACTTCACTTTGGATGTGGACACCTCGTTCAGAGCGTATTGCCTAAAAAATCTGCATATAGGTGGGTTAAAGATCTGCTCTAAACAGAGTGTAATGGCACGTTGCGATAAAATCTGTGATAAAGGCAACAAAAAGGCATAGTATTCATGCTAAACACCAACTCAAAAAGAATTCCCCTAGCATGCACACATAAACTGAGGCTTTTTTTTGCTTCTTTCTAGTTCCAACTTTAACATTAAATGACTGTTAGAGTTGACCCAAAGGCCTCAAAAAGGGAGCTACCATTACTCTGTCAATGGACCAGTGGCAGTTAAGTAGTGTTAGTTTTTCAACATAGCAAGCAGGTTCTGAGGGCTCGTTTTGGAGCCTGTTTTTGTCTAAGAAGCCAATATTTAGAATGCAATTAAGCAAGTACATTTTCCATGCCATAGCTGATGCTGTTCTTTTAAAAAATGCAGCCTTGTAAAAATAATGCTGTGATGGTACAAATTCATGCTCCTGCTTTTCTCTTCCAAGACATACTGCCTGCAACGTATTTTGAATTCTTAGTTACCCTTGATCTTCCAAGAAAATCTTAAGTGGTTATAGCCACTTTCCAGGAGAATTCCCTGCTTTACATGTTTATGGTCTTCGTTATAAAGTTGATAGTGCGTGTGACGAATTCAGTCCTATTAACCAAGTACTGAAGCGCTTGTGGTAGTTACCACTCTTCAGCTGTCAAAGACTTGCTCATGTTTGACATCTATTTACAACTGCTCCCAAACCAATAGACCCAGGTCACACATATTTTTTAATTTGTCATTGTCTGTCAACTTCAGTAATACTTCCAAGTGCAAACATTTTCTTTGCTGAACTGTGTAAACGTGTAAGATCTATGCCTACACTTTTACTCTACGCTTTAATTGCACTATTTTTGAGGTTAAAGCACAAGTTGCACAACTCTCTTCAACTGTGGCTTCTCCTTGCAACAGCTGTCAGACGGACAAAAGTCAAGGTTAATTTGGGTCAGCTACAGCCAGGGCAAGAACCACTTCTTTTTGGAACCACTGATGCCAACAAGAGGTTTTAGAAATGGTGGCCAGAAAACCCGTCCATTCTTTCTAAAGTAACAAAAATGAGCTAATCCTGCACAACAAACTGAAGACTTGTTGGGTCTTCTACAGGCTTCAACACCTTGTCTCTTCATGGAGCCACGATTGACTGGACTAGTCGTTTGACTGTAACATAATTCAGTAATGCCTTCAGTGCCAAGGATGTACGCCCATAAAAAAAAGGACAAACCCTAAGTCAGAGGAGGAAAAGCGTGTTTCATGAGTATTCCCTGGGGACCTGAGAGAAGCCAGCCAACTGAGTGGTTAGGGCCATGGTCTCAGAGCCAAGAGTATGCAAGATCAAATCGCGTTGTCAACCTATGCACACATACGGTTTTTAAAATGCTCCTTTCTAGGACGTCCTGACACTGAAGGGGTTAACTAACATATGAAAGTTATTGCATTCAACTCTTCTATTAAAGTTTACCGTTTTTCATTTTAATCCAGAGGGTCTGGGTGTTGCAAACTCGGACATCTCTTCTTCTCCTGACACACCATTCTTGAACTTTGCGGATGATGGCCGTGAAGTCTTCGTATTTTGGTACATTTAATGGCAGACACGCGTGCTGCAGGCAGCTGGGCTTAAAATCTTCCACTTCTAAATGAACACAATAAACAAACATTAAGATTAAAATTGTATATCGTAGAACGTAAATGTTCAGCAGTGAAATGAAGCTCTAGAATTAGTGATTCTCAAGATGAGGAACACAATTGGACTAGGGCTACTTTGTGAAATTGATGACCATTGCAAAAGACCTTTCATTCGTCTTTGAGAATAATAATTTTTTTATGGTTTTGCCATTGCATTGCAAATGACCTTTATTTTACCACTCATGCCTAGTTTTCAAGGTGATAAAATTTTACGATCAAAGTTTTTAAGATGATCAAAGTCTTTACGGTATGTTACAGCATAACAGAATACAACATATATTTCACTATGTCAAACCAAGTAGACCATTGAAAATTAAGGGGATACTCCATAAGTTATGCAGAGATTTTACCCCAATCTCCTAAAAAAATACCTTTGCATGGTAAAGAGAAAGTATTTTTAAATGAATAAACATGATACATACTGCTTCAATTTTGCCTCCAAATGCAAATCAGAATTCACGATAATGTTCCAGGATTCACAGGCGAGTCCTCATTTAGAGGTGAGACCATGAAGATGACATCAAATCCATCCAATTAATCTCATTTGACACAGTCAAAACATCTAGTACTTTGACCATATACACATTTCCATAATGCTGGCCACGTGTGGCTTTTTATGTATTCACTTTTTTGTTTTTTGTTTTGTTTGTTTTGTTCTGTATCCTCAATTGGATGAATTAAAGTTTATTATTATTATTATTATTATACAACCATTTTACTCTTCTTAAAAGGAACAGTGACTAAATTTGTTATGAAATTCAGTCATTGTTCTTTTTAAGAAGAATAAAACAGTTGTAATTATGGTTCCAAGATGGTAATGATGGTTCAAATCATCAAGCATTTGAATTGACCATACACACATTTCCGTAATTACAACATTTTACTCACCTTAAAAGGAACAGTGACTGAATTTGTATATGAAAATTCAGTCAACGTTACTTTTAAGACGAGTAAAATGGTGGTAATTATGGTTTGAAGATGGTAAAGATGGTTCAAATCATCTAGCACTTGACTTGACCAATATGCACATTTCCATAATTACAACCATTTTACTCTTCTTAAAAGGAACAGTGACTGAAATTTCATAAACAAGTTTAGTCACTGGTCCTTTTAAGAAGAGTGCTAGGTGATTTGAGTGTGTCACATGAGATTAATGGGATGGATGTGGTGCCATCTTCATGGCATCCACCCCCAAATGAGGACTCGCCTGCGAATGCTGGAACATAATAGTGATTGTGAATTGCAGTTGAAGGAAAAATTGAAGCAGTAGTATATGCAATTTCGTCCTCATTGATGGAGTGAGCTATTTCTGGTAGTCCTATTGAGTTGCCCTCACCTCAGTGGCAAGAGTTTACCATGTGTGTAACCTAAATTGAATGGAGTTTTGGTGGGAAAGAAATTGGTGCAAGAGAAGTATGTACGGTATTACGCTTTCTTACCAATGATTTCGTCAGTGGCATCTCCTTTTTGATAAAATATACGCAGTACATCCAGGTTGTATCCATGGTCACGATATAGTGTTCGTTCTGGATCAATGAATCGTTTGAAGGGGCAAAACTTTATTCGAAGTGTCTCAATCGTCAATATTGTACCTATAAAATAAAACATGCTAGTTCCTATTTTTTTAATTTTATTTTGACTTTCCTTTGTAACTTTAATATTCATTAACTACTATGTAACTTACAGCTACTTAAAACAAAACCTATTGAGAAACCTGGCCAAACAATTTAGTGTATTGTAAAACCATTGAAGCAACCCCTCCACGTTCGAAAATACGCAAAGACTCGACAAAGACCTTTTCCATCTCATTTCACCCTTGCAGCTAAAAGGACTGGTCTGAGTGCCTCCTGGTGGATTTGAATTTGAAGTAATTTTGGTAAAAATCTTCAAGCTTATTACCAGAATTTTTTCAAATTCAAATCCAAATACCTTCAGATAGCCACCATGTCACCCACTGGGCCAGGGTCTCTTCTCTCTACCGTATTTTATTCTACATTTTTAAAACTTGCTTCGGAAATATTTGCATGCCACCTGAATCATAGTGGCTGTGAACAAGAGTTGCTCGTTATTACTGTTTGCCCCAGGATGCTTTCATATTTCAGTAATATGCTCTTCAACAGGTTGAACTTCGTTCAATATAAGAAGAACCTACATACACACATTTTGCTTAAATTATTCTGTCCATAATTGCTGCACACCTAACAATGGTGACTGTGCTCTTGGGGGCTACAGTATGTCTACTACATGTTGGTAACCAGTATATAAAGGCTTCCTGGTATTTTTATAGGTACATGTCCAATATGGGTTTCAGTCCTTGATAGTAATTTTAGGCTCCTGACGTTTTCAGTGAATCTCTATAAACAGTTTTATTTTGGTTCTTATTGAGCCTTTGAGCATAACTGTACCATTATCTCTTACTGTTCTGCGTTACCTTCTACTGGTGTGTCCTGCATCACTTCATTGAGTTGATCGACGAGTTCATCCATGGTTTGAAATCTGGGTTTACCGCAAAGTGTGTCTTCAACCCTTGGAATCACATTGAAATAGCCAATAGTCTGAGGACCCTGGGGCTCACCCATCCTCTGCACCACCCACAACCTATTGACAGAAAGAAAACATAGCCTTCTGAACCAAAAAAATCAACCCATTCTGTATGAACTCGTGTAAAATTACTACATTTGCTCCAATTTTGTAACATTAAGGCTGCTACTGTTACTTATTCACTTACTCTCTACTCACTTACTCACTACTCACTCTTTGCTTCACACAATGCAACACCTGAATTAAAATGAGTCCGTTGCTGGGTTTTTGCGAATTTTCGGTAGCTTTTCACTGTCATTTATATCAGGCACAAGCCTAGAGTCCACCAAATGCACTAACGGACCAACTTCTGCATTTGAACTTCGCGCACTTCCACAATTGCCCTTCAGTCAGTTAAGCAGGCTTAGCTGGCTAGTGGTCATGCTGCCATCTTCCTGTAGTGGTGGTGGTGGTGATATTAGGAAGTCTTTTCATTGCTCACTCATTCGATGCTGCAGCTTCTGCTGATGTCAATTGAAATTTAGAAGTTTAAAGATGGATGTATTTTTATTGTGTATCTCTGAAAATGTGATATTTATTTTCGAGATATTTGGCATTTAGTCACTTCAGGAAAGGGGAGTGTTCCTATATCCACTTCTCATAAAATTGAAATAAAAGTCATAAATTTGTTGGTGCGTGTATTACCCCGCATCAAAAGCATTTTTTAAGTAGTTGCGGTCACTGCTCTCAAATGAGGTCTCCAACAAGATGTGCTATTCATCCAAATATGGTGTCAACTAACATGGCTGGTTATCTCAGTGCACCTTGTCTAATTCCAATACACCTGTTCATAGGTGGAGATCTATGTATGTCTTAGGTCACATGTCTTAAGCATGTAAAATACCAGTACGTAATAAAAAGAGCCAAATTGTTACCAATCTTTGCATAGTGTTGCCTTTATCTAGACATCCCCTTAAGGGGTGGTAGTATATACTACATTGCCGGCGAGGAAAATAGCCAGTTAAAAGTTCTATGTTCCTACATTTAAAAGTAATTTAAAGTTAAAAATGTTGTATGTGAGTGTGCATTACCTTGATTTTTGTGGAGAGGAGAGTCTGGGGGGTCACTCAGAAGCACCAGAGTTCATTAACAGCTACCTGCACTTCACCAAATTTCTCCACAAAAGATGTCCGAATTGAGGAAACGGATTAGTACCCACTGGTTTGTGTTTCTCCTAGCGACACTAAAAGACACTGTGCTTAGGAATAACCAAATTTTGGATAGGTTGGGCATGGCTCACCATTTATTATAACTTGCACTATCAAATTAATGCGTCGTCGTTTTTTTGCCATGGAGCTACGCCCAGTGGCATAACCAGAGTTTTATGCTGAGGGGGCAACACTAGCCATTTAGCTGAATGGTATGCAAGGAGAAACCAATAACCTAGGGGGTCTGGGGGAGTGCTGCGAGCTCCCCCAGCGGCCTTGGAAACTGACGCATTTTTGCCATTTTCCGGCATTTTCTGGACTTGTAAAATGCCGTTGGAAACATTTTTATAAAATCGGTTTTGCTGACTGCATTATGCGCATAAAAAATTTGTAATGTAAATCTTTCAGTTTTTCATACAATACTAGATACTTATTTTTTATAAATAAAATAAGTCTTCAGGATAGTCAACATTTTTGGAGCTACGCAAAGAGTGACTTGGCCAATTTGTCGAATAAGCCTTTAAAATCCTATATAGGGAGCGAATCGCCCCTTTGCCCCCCTACTAGTTACGCCACTGGCCACGCCACAAGTTTTGATAAAACTCAAGTGGCTTAGCCAGGGTAGCGCGAACAGTAACCCCATTAAGGGTGCGACGATATGCTATACTTTACACTATTCACTACTCACTTCATCAGGCTACTATTCATAGCTGTAGGATTTGTTTCAAGCTACCGTCATTTTATTTTAAGTTCGTGTTAGCTAGCCTACTGTGAAATTTAACCTTTGTTACAATTTGTTAACTAGCACTTTGAATCGTTTATTAAAGGTAATTTGTGCTAATCATACTTAGTAATGATATTATGTTATTTAAATCATTGTTGCTAAATTTACATTATTTTTCAGTCTCTAGAATTTATGATAATTTTCAGTTTGTGACTTGTTGAACTTGTTTAGACCGGGTGTTTTGAATAATTTGAGTAATTGTGATTTATTATTGAAGTACTCAAAAGTTGCTGATGTATTGCAATATTAAGATATTATCTAATGCTAATTTGGTGAATTTAATATTATTTAAATTTGCTAGTTCACATTTAGAATTTCCCATTATGGCTAAAAGTTTTTTAAGTTTCAACGTCGAAACTGACAACTGGCTCAATTATATTGAAAGGTTGAAATGTTTTATATGGCCAACGATGTTACTTGTGGAGAGATAGGAAACTTATTTGTTAATAAAAGAGTTTATGTTCACTGACGACCTCACAATATAAAACTTTAGCTTAGTTGGTTGATTTAGTAAAGAAAGGCAAGTTTTTGCCCTACTTTGTATGTAATAGCAGAAAGAATACATTTTACAAAACGCGAACAGCTCCTAGGAGAGTCCGTAGCCACTTATGTTAGTGATTAAAGCATTTAATCGAGCATGTGACTTCGGCACGTTTCTTACTGATGAAGAACCTTACCAGCTGTGGGATGACCTAGCAGCTGGTGTCAATTCTGAAAATATTCAGAGAAATGTTGGCTAGACCAACTTCGCTCTCGCTGGATATAGCACTGCTAAAAATGTAGCTGGATTTAAATGTGAAGCTAGTACTTCAAATAGTTTTAAGTTAAACTCAGAAACTAGCTCCCAAAACTCCTTAAGTGTGATCAACTTTTCCTAATAGATTTCACAAAAGTCTATCCTCACCATTTCAACCAGTAAGTGGTTGTACGAATGGCATCTCATTCCACTAGGCTTAGCCAGTATTCCAGGTATCTTTCAAAACCAAATGGAGGGCACGTTTAAAAATATTCCCAGAGCTAAACGATTTTATGACTATGTTTTGGTGGCTTGGAAAGGCAATGAGAACGTTCAAATTTTGTATATAGTTCTTGAAACCTTTCAGGAGGGAGATGTACGACTTAAAAAGTCTAAATGCAAGCTGAACGAGTCTGACTTGATTTACCTTGAGTTTATAATCAAAGATGTCATGCATAATCTGTCAGAAGTTTTGGATGCAATTTCGAAGTTTTTAGGACCTAGGAACAACAGTGAGTTGAACTCGTTCTTAGGCTTCCTACAACAGTATTCAAAATTTGACCCACACTTAGCTTCCATTTGGCTCCTTTGAATAAGTTGCCGAGTCCAAAAAATGACTGGATGTGAATGGCCCAGTGTTCCAAAGCTGTCATTAAAACAAAAGAAGCATTTTTGGCATGAAAAGCCTTGGTTCACTATGAACCCAAACTGCCTCTTAAACTGATCTGCAATGCCTCGCTGACAGGGTGGGTAGTTGTTTAATGTTTATTGTATGTCAATGTTTGATGCCTTTTGGAGAAGACGGGCTGATAGCATTCACGTCACGGTGCTGAAGCAATGCTGAATCTGACTATGCGCAATTTGACCGTGAAGCTCTTTCAGTCATGTTTGGAATGAAACGCTTTCATCAATACCTTTAAGGGACATGGTTTATTCTCCAGACAGATCAGAAAGCCTTACTCTTGGTGTTTGGAAGCAAGGTTGGCACCACAGTAATGGCAGTTTCTCGTATCCAACGGTGGACCCTATTCCCGAATGATTAATCTTATGACATCCACCACATCCCCAGTAAGGCTAATCTAACAGTTGATAGTTTATCCCGTTTATCGCTGGACGGTACTCTGCCTAATAATGATGTTGGGCCCGACACTGTCATGCTTTTGAAACAGGTTTTTTCACTGCCCATTTTAAGCACTCAACATGAGAGGTTAACCCGCAAAGGCACATTGAGTCAAGTGTTTTGTTACACTAGGGATGGCTGGCCTAATAAAGTGAGCACCCTATTTTAAACCTTATTTTCAGTGCAAGGACGAGCTAAGCATTGAACAGAAGACGTTATTTTGGTGGGATAGAGTAATAATTTCTAGTGCCATGCATAAAGACGTTATGCTTGAGTTCACAAGGGTCACTGTGGAATTGTGCGGATTAAAGCTTTGGCTGGGTCTAAAAGGACGGCGATGTGGTACTGATGCTGACTTAAAACGTCTTTTAAAACCTTGTGAGTTTTGTCAGAGCACTAAGGAGGATTGTATCGTGGGAGCACCCAGCTCAGATCTGGTATCGAATACATGTTGACTTCATATGTATAATCAAATGTAATCTAATTTTATTGATGCTTACTCTAAATATCCATTTATCATTATAGCTATGAAGAAAACTAAACCTGCTAAAATAATTTCTAAGTTTAAAGTATTATTTGCTATGCATGGGTTTTGTAAAATTTTCGTGTTTGTCAATGCACCACAATTTACTTCCCAAGAATTTGAAAAGTATTTACGGAGTTGTGGAATTCGTCATATTAAATCCCCTCCCCCCCTCTCTTCCCCCAGTATTTTTCTCAAACCAATGGATAGGCTGAAACTATATTTCATAATTTTATAAGAGAATACAAATGCGAGAGAGTAGTGGTAATACACCCGAAATATTTTAGCAACATTACCGTCCTGCTGATCACTCTATGGCGGCGTATTGAATACTTATTATACTTTAAATTTCTTTTTTTTTTGGGGGGGGGGGGGAGGAGAGGAGGACCGAGTGTTATCTCAGTGCACCTTGTGGCACACCTTGTCTAACTCCAATAAACCTGTTCAAAGGTAGAGCTTTGCACCACATCCCCGTATGTCACAGGTCACATATCTTAGGCATGTGACTTGTCATTATATAATAAAAAGAGCCAGTGATCATTCACTTGTACCAAATCATTACCAACCTTTGCTTAGTGTAGTTAGGCACCCCTCAAGGGGTTGGAGCATTATGCAACGTATAGTACAATGGCTCCAATGGTAGAGGGTGTGATTATAATTAGGTCAACACCTAAGATATTACCAGATATTGCCCCTGCGAGTCTTGTTTATCGGCTCCTGATATTACAATAGTTGTTCAAAAGGTTGATCTAATATTATGCTTTCGTTTTACCTGAGACCTCTTGCATACCGCATCCAAACGGTAACATCATCCTCATAAAAAGTCATCTTTTCAAATTGTAAGATATTGACTGATCCGGATCCGACTTTAAATTCCACTGTTTCACAGGTACGAACTTCCCAGTCTGGATGATCTTTAAGCCACGCATTTGCCTGATCGACCAGCAATCTGAAACGACACAATAAATAATACTACTATAATCACTTGTAAAAGAGAAAGTCTCTCTCTGATTAAACTACCTTCGCAACAGTGCACAACAATGGTCGTCATGCATACATATATGTATTATACGTTGCTTTAATGTAGGTAAGTGTGGTAGCAGAAACGTGGCTACAAAACAGAGTATGGAGCAACTGTTATTTGTTAGCACTTTCTTGAATACCCACTTGAACAGAAGACAGGGTAAGTTTTAAGAGTTAACAGCATTATCTGAAGATGCAATCAATGTGAAATGTGTACATGAAAGTGTTTGATATTCAATTTTTATTAACAAATTATCAATATCATAAGCTACAATTTAAGAAAACACGACAAAATTAAGGCTTTGCCATTTTTTTCTCAAAACGTCACATTAGCTTGTCATGGTTTAGTTGAGAGGAGTCTTTGTGACATATGAATGATCATTTCATCATGGTAGTGTATTTAATAGCTTGTTACCAAAGGCACCTGCACATTGGGGCGCATGCTCCACCCCACCCTCTTTTTTTAAATTTTGGATGCCCTTTTGGTGGTAAAATTCTGAAGAAAAATCAGTAAAACAAAGGCTATTCAAGAATTGCAGTCCTCATTCTAGGGTTCCAAGCATGGGCCAGTCAGAATGGAGGTTTTATTTAAAGGCAGCTATCATTTTAGACATCTGAGTGCAGAGATTGGATAAAAGTCCCTACCGTTATTTACATCTTCCATTGAAAATGTTGCTCTTCGTCCATTTTTTAGTGCTCATTGCATTTTTTCTTTCAATTGGGCGGGGGGGGGGGGGGGGCAAGCGCCAAGCACTGATCATACTACGTAAACCCTGTCTTTGGACCTGCAGGGCATCTTAGTTTCCATTTTGGCAGTTTTGATGAAGAATATCTTGATTGGTCTATTACTCCTGAAAGTGGCACATCCAGGAAGTTTGTTTGGAAGGGGCAAAGAAAATAAAAACTAAAAATGGGAAACAGAAATTCAGCTTAGGGTCCAGAAAGGAGGGAGGGGAAGGCGTTTAGTCCCTTACAGCCCTGCAAAACAATTCATTTTCAGTGTTTTAATCTCTTTGAAACGGGTAAAAAGAATAATTTACATATTTTTTCAACTGCAATAAATACCCTATTTGTTAACTTTTATCAACTTTTGCTCTTAATTTTGGGTGTGGGGAGGGGCACTTGCCCCCTTTGCATATTCTGGGTGCACCACTGCCCGACACACTTTTCATAGAATATTCCACAAGTGACAGACTGGCATCAGCTGAAGACTAAACCGTCAAAAGTCATTGGGGATGTATCTGGTGATTTCAGAGAGACTTGTGAACTTGAGAAATACACAAATGCTCATGTCTTTATACAAATTTCTTTTCTGCAGTTGAACCGGTACACTTGATTAGGCCAAAGTGAGCAAAATTTGAGCAAACGAACTGAAGGTAGTGGCCGCAAAGGATGCAACTATCTTGCATAGGTATGTTTGGCGGCACTTGACGTTCCGCAGGAGGTGATGCCCTTATAACTGATCCTAAAGCCAGGGCAGAACTTTTAAATGAATGCTTTGGGGCAGTATACACCAGAGAGAACGGTCTGCGGCCAGGACATATAAATTCTTATACGGGTATTGGATTAATGGAGGTCCATCTCACTAGAAGTATGGTTATAAATGTCATTAAAAGCCTTAATCGGCAAGTGGCAGCAGGACCAGATAACTTGCCAGCCATAGTTTTTGTCAAGCTCGTAGATTCCCTGGTGAGCCCTCTGTTTCTAATCTTTCGACAGTCTCTGATTGACAGTCTCAGTTCTTCCTCATGACTGGCTAGCTGCCATTATCATTCCCATATTTAAAGAGGGAGACCCTTGCATTGCTAGCAATTACATGCCCATTTCCTTAACCTGCATTGCAGTAAATTGCTCGAAAGAATGGTGAGTGATACACTGAAAGGCTATTTAGATGACATCTGTGAATTCAAAAATCAGTTTGGATTCCTGGTTGGGCGATCCTCAGTTTTTCAATTTTTATGATGCCTTGACTTCTGGACAATGGCGACGGATTCACGCAGTCCATTTCATGTCATATATTTAGATTTTGTCAGAGCATTTGATCGTGTATCTCATCCAAAGTTGTTGATGTGCTTGGAAAGCCTCGGAGTTGGAGGAAAGATTTTAACATGGATCAAAGCTTTTTTGAATGGACGAATACAAAAGGTCAGAATTGATATTGTCCTTTCAAAGCCGATTGCATTTTATAGTGGAGTTCCACAGGGCAGTGTGCTGGGCCCCATATTGTTTATTATACATATTGAGTCTGTCAGACGGCATCCTTGACAGTTTTTTACATCTGTTTGCGGATGACTCCAAATTGTCTCGGTGTGGTTGCCACCAAATATAATGTGAATGCTCTACAGACATCACTTAATACCATTTATAAATGGTCACATGATTGGCAATGCCACTTAAACCAGAAAGTGTGTAGTTATGTCGTTTGGTGGAGTGCTTGACAACACTTATTACTTGGGAAGTACCCCTTTACAAACGTCAAGGAATACAGGGATGTCGGTCCTTGCTAAGGACGATATAAGCTTTTCAGCACATTGTGTGGGGATTGCAGCCAGAGGGCACCAGTGTGCATACGTGATACGCAAGTATTTTCGATATAGTAGTGCGAGGACGCTTGCTCAGGTTTTTAAAATGTATATTTGTCCCATTCTTGAATATAACTCGGTGATTTGGTAACCTTATTTGCTTGCTGATATAAGGAAACTTGAAAGTGGGCAGACACGGTTCACGAAGTGTTTACCAGGTATGCAAAACTTACCATATGACAAACGTTTGGCTGCTCTCTCTTTAGAGAGCTTTATTTCAGAAGTCTCCAGAGTGATCTATACACACCTGCTACAAACTGGTGCGAGGCTCTCCATACCAAGGCTCGGGTTCACCATTAATTACATGTAAAGCAAATTTGCGTACTCGTGGACACAGGTGGTGCTTCGATTGGCGCAGGGCAAGAATAAACTGTAGACATAACTTTTTCCTGCTGTGTGTTGGAAAAAAATGGAACTCTCTTTCCTCGTAGGTGGTGGAGGCAGAAAATTAAAAAAAAAATTTAAATGAGACTTTCACTTTTTAGTAAGGATGAAAACTATTATTTTACTGATTGCTGTTGAGGTTAGTGTAAAACTGTATCTATTTTTATTGATTGTATTTTTTTGGACGATAGCGTACAACTATATATCTTTATAAGTGGAAGTGACATAAGTGGTTATTAAGTTTCCCTGACATTTCCCTTCCATTAATGGATAAATAAATTATGATTATTATTAAAATTTTCAACTTCCTGTTTATGACATCGTCTGGTGCTCTCCTACAGGCCTGCACCTTTTGTCTTCAAGAGAAAGTGATTGCGTCACTTGGCTTCTAAGAAAACTCCTCTCACCTACCGTCACCTGAAAGGTGATATCCCCACAATGCTGAATGACCGTCATTTCCCTATCGCATTTAGGAACTTGCAAACTTGGTGCAAACCTTTATACTTTATAACATGAATCTAGTGATTCTTGGCACTACTAAAATATAAATCCTTTTGAAAATATATACAAAAACAAGGGAGAACTTATCCCTAAAAAGATCATCGTAACAACAGTGATTCAATTGTTATATTTAAATTACCAGCAAATAGTTCATAAAGCAATATACAGTTTCTAGAAACAACTAAAAACATTTGTAAAGTTAAAGGTCTACATGTCTCCATGGTGTCTTTCCTATACGACTCTGTTTTGCAACATTAGTTCAAAAGTGTGTAAATGTTTCAAGGACTTTTATATTCCTGTTTTTTTCCATACGAAACTGTTTTGCTGCATTCACTTCAAACATATGTGAAGGTTGCAAAAGCTATATACGCACAGGATATGGGGAGAGGATATGTCCTTTTAACTTTAAAGCCAAGACCATTGCTGTAAACCTTAAATCCTAATGTATCTAGATTTTACACTTTAATTGTACATATTGATTTCAGAGACTAGCGAGCACCCAGACCAGGGTGCTGCCACCAAGTTCTCAAATTGCGATCTCCATTACATTCAGTAGTGACGCCAGCCAACTCCAGATGGGGGGGGGGGGGGGCCCAAGCAATGATTCCCCGACAGGGGGTCAAAGAAAATGAAAATGGAGCCCCGGAAGCTGAAGCATTTTACGTTATTTGAGAGCCTATTTTCGGCTTGCCGAGACACGTTTGCATCACATTGTTAAGCAAATTTCGGATGTTTTTCGTAAACATTCTTTAGCATGAGAGGTGGTAAAAACCTAATTGTGACCAAAATTCTGGTTTTTTTTTGCATAAATTTTATTTACAAATTAAATCAGGATTCAATCAGATATCTTGACATCATTGTTGATAACAATCTTAATTTCCACTAGAAATATGCTGCTGCTCCTGCTAAAAAAGCAATTAGTTGGGTTTGTTCGCATAAAAAAAACCCATTAATATCCGGCGATTTGTGATGAGAAGGTGCCAGTTTACACACTATCACTTTATGTCCATACAATTAATTTAAGATATGAACCCCAAAAAAATCCACTTAAATTCAATACGGCGGCTATTTTCCAAAATGGTGCATTAAATCTTAAAAACGGCATACATAAGCAGTTTGTGTTTTCTTCGGTGTGTTTTAGGTTAGAAAATTCAATGGAACTATTTAAAAGTATAACGTATGTATTTTAATTTTAAAGAAATTAATTTAAACTCTAAATGGAGGAGTCAATTTAAAAAATGGAGTAAGTTAGCAGTTGAGGTGTCTTTTTCAACGTGTTTTAGGTCAGAAAATTCAACGGAACTATTTAAAATATGTATTTTATTTTTTAAACAAGTAAAATAAAATTCTATATGGTGGCTATTTTCCACAATGGCAGACTAAATCTTAAAAATGGAGTACATAAGCAGTTAAGGTATCGTTTTCTATGATATTTTTGGTCAGAAACCGTTTATTAATGTACCAGTGTCGTTCTTCCATTTTTGCACGTTAACTGGTAAATGAGATGGCTACGTGGGAGAAACTTAAACTCACTTCCCCCACAAGCAGTCTCTCCTCTACTGGAATAAATGATGTTTGTACTAACTACCGGACCACTTCATATGTTCAGCTGAACATCGCGATCCAAACAACAGAATACATGGTACAATTCACTATTAGTTTAAAGAGCGTGGAAGTTTACCAAATAATGTAAAAACTGAATATTTTGATGAAGGAGAAAGTATACAGCCTAGCTTTGAAAACGTAAGGGACGTTGGCATAAACAATATGCATTTTAAGTACAACACAATATATCTGAACCGTGCTGTCCAACGTTCAACGTCCTGTAACCAGGAAGGAACAATTCAAAACAAACCAGTCGTCTAGAGGATCATCAACAGTGACACCACACCAGACACGTCAAGCATCCACGCCATCTCCAAGATTACAGACAGTATTTGTTTTTTATGTAGTCTAGAACCACTTTGGACGCAGTCACGTACCCATGTTGTATCTATGGCAGATGGCAGTTGATAAATACGTTCGTAGAAAAATATCAATCATGGATAACACTAATATACTTGCTATAGTGGAACGTACAGATTTAATTGCTTTGGAAGTTAATTACCACATCAGATGTATGGTCAACCTACGCAACAAAGCAAGATCTGTAGAAATGGAAAATCAACAGCATGATAACAATGTCTGTCAGTCCATTGCTTTTACACACGTTGCATCATTATAAGTGATAAACTAGCTTGTGAAAACGCCGAGTACATATTCCCGGGGGGGGGGGGGAGATTATCTTTAAAATGTACAGGACAAAACTGATGGAACTTACAGGAGAGGATGAACAACGAGAAGTTCATGCAACCAGATTTAGAGATTTAGAGAGAGAGTTCTCTACCATTTCCCTCAACTTCAGGCTGAGAAGACTGGCAAAGAATATGTTCTAGTGCACGATAATACAAATAGTTTCCAAGATGTAGCACTTGAATGCTGATGCCATAGCATTCAAAGCTTTATTATAAGGTTGAGAAAAGTGATGTTTCAGTCCACTACTAATTTCAATGGAAGCTTTGCCGGTCTACTCAGCCCGAAGTCGAGGGAAATCTAAATCTGGTTGTATGAACTTCTGACTGTTCATCTTCTCCTGTGAGCGCCATCAGTTTTGTCCTTTACATTTTTAAGATAATCCCCATAGAGAATATGTACTCAGTGTCTTCACAAACTAGTTTATCCATTGTGAATGATACATGAACGTGTGCAAAAACAATGAACTGACAGACATCTCACCATGTTGTTGATTTTCCATCTCTACAGATCTTGCTTTGTTGCGCAGGTTGACTATGCATCAGATATGGTACTTAGCTTGCAAAACAATTAAATCTGTATCTTCCATTATAGCATGTGGATTAATGTTATCTATGAGTGATATTTTTTTACGAATGTATACCAAGTGCCGTAGTTGCAACATGGGTAAGTGGATGATTCCAATGCACTCATTTACTACATATAAAATAAATCATGTTTGTAAGTCTTGGAGATGGTGTGGATGCTTGACGTGTCTGGCGTGGTGTCACTGTTGATGAGCCTCCAAACAACTGGTTGTTTTTGATTGTTACTTCCTGGTTGCAGGACGTGGAATAGCACGGTTCAGATTTTTTTGTTTTGTACTTACATGCACATTGTTTATGCCAACGTGCCTTACGTTTTTCAAAGGAGAGCATTATTCCTTCTCCTTCATCAAAATATTCAGTTTTTACATCATTTGGTAAACTTCCAAGTTCTTTAAATTTCACCAAGTAATCTGATAGTGTAATATACCCTGCATTCTGTTGTTTTGGATCACAATGTTCAGCTGGACTTTATGAGGTTCTAGCGTTTTATCCAATCAAAGTAATGATATCAGTGTAAAAATGGCTGCCACCAAGTATTCTAGATGGTGACCCGTAAGCATGACATGTACATTGTACTGACACAAAAGTGTTCATGTTAAAAAGGGGTGATATCACCCCCGCCAACGAAAAACTGCCAAGCCAATCCCACCAACAATTACTTCAGATGTTTACTTCAAACAATTACTTCAGAAAATTACTTCAGACTTCTTCAGACGTTTGACCTTTGAACTAATACTCGGTGGGATAATAGCTTGGTGGTTGTTCATTGGGTCATGCTTGGCGCATTATGTGAAAAAGCTTGGTGGCAGCCATTTTTACACTGATATTACTACTTTAATTGGCTAAAACGCGGTGGATTCTTTCACCCTTGTTGGCTTTGTTTCTGTTAACAATGAGGCGAGAAAATAAAAAAAAAATTCCAAGCAGAGAGATATTTTTCAAATTGCAAAATTTTGACGAAGTGGAAAAATCAGCACTGCGGTGAACTATTTTACAGAGCGGGCGATCTTGTGAAAAACAGATTTTTAACGAAAAACTTACGAAAAACGGTCCTCCTTTTTAAAAGGCATGAAGTCGATATAGGTGAGTCCTCCGACGGGGACTGTTTCCACATATCTCGTGCTGGTGCGGCGTTCGCTGGGCTTCGGGGAGGGGGCCCGCAGCGCCACATTTTCAAACCCCAATGTTGACAACTGATCCAAAGCTTCAGTGGAAGAAGCCATTTTGAAAAGAGCTCGTGACAGAAGCCAACAACATCCAACGTCACCTTCACAAGATGGAAGATAATTACTTACTGGCAGACAACGTCGCTGAACTCGTGCACATGTGGACCAACGAGGATGGAAATAGAACAGCAGAAAAAAATCAAAAAGAATTAAGAAAAAAAAAGGTGGATTTCCGGGTGAAAACACACTCATTTCGTGTCGTATTTCAAATGTCTAAAAATGAAACTCATTACGCACGCTTACATGATATGAAATATAGGCTGACTAGGCAAATTAAGGGCTGCTTACCGAGTGGGGGGGGGGGGGGGGATTGGAGGGGGGGATTGAGGCTTAAGGCAGGGAGGGAGGGATAGTAACTAACTAAAAACAAATAAAATGCCTACCTTACTGCAAAAAAAGGAGCATAATAAAAATGCGTCGTGAGTAGTTGAAAGCGGTATTAACTCCGGCGGAACTTTTTTCTTTTTTGTTTCTAGTCTTAAACGACATGACTATTTATGACAAGACTTACACAATTGTACGTCATCTGAAGTGTAGGGCCGGCTTTACCACTAGGTAAATTAAGGGCCGCTTACCGGGAAAGGGAGGCGGGAGGGGGGGGGGGGGGGGGGGGGGAAACAAAAATTTTAAAAAAATAAAAAACCTTGCTCGAAAAATAAAAGAGCATAATAAGAAAGCGTTATGCGTTGTTGAAAGCGGCATTAATTCAGAATTTTTTTTTTTTTTTTTACTTTTCCATTCTGATGGACGTGCTCATGCCGACAGTGGCATGTAAACGATCCAATTAGCATTTCTTTGCAAATTTGGACCTCGTACCTTCGGGCAGTTGAAATTTAGGGAAGTAAATTCAATTATTTCCCTTTTTTCTTCAAAATTTTGACGACACCCAAGTTTCCGATCCTATTGGTGGGTGGGAGCAGGGGGGGGGGTGGAGTTGTTTACATTCGTTGCTCATCCGCCTCTCCCCTGCAATCGGTCCTGTTTACTGGTTTCTGGATTTTTATTTTCAAGTTAATAACAGAAGTGACAATAATTAAAAAAATTTTTTAAATATCAAGCATTTGTAAATTATTGATCTTCGATACCTAACTTTTTTGGTAACTACTCTTCCAAAAAAAATTACTGTTTACTTTAGTTTCTATAAGTCTACCGAAAGAATGACTTTTTTTAAAAATTGTAATTTGTAAAAAAAAAGAAAATGGTGTAAAAAAAAGTAAAATTCCCTTTTTAAAAGGATTTTTTCTTTTATTTCCTGGCCCTACATGAATGACAATTATGTATAGCTGTTGGGGAGGGGAGCAGAGCAGGGGGATGTGAAGAAAAATTGGGGGCCACAGATTTGTCTAAATCTCTTGTGCTGCACCTATGCTTAAATGAAGTACTGACGGAAGTGGCTGTAAAATATCTCACCATTATTTGCAATAAATCCATTAGCTATGCCATTTCAGAATGGAGGGCCGCTACATTGTTACGTAAGGGCAGCACACAAGATCTGAACCTACTCAACAACAACGACCTATTTCGTTTTCTAGTCCAGCCAAATTAGCTTTTTTGGATGAACAAATCCTCAAAAAGTTGAAATTTGGTAAATAACTCTTATTCGTCACACCATGGTTTTTCGATCCGCGTCCTTTGGGTAAGCTAGGAACGCTGATGTGAAGGTGCAAGACCCTCTAGGACCCACGCATCCTTCACACGGTTGGCCTTCCCCAACTCGAGCGCCCGCTCGCCACCTGGTGGCGAACCCGTATGAGAGAGAGAGAGAGAGAGAAAGGTGTAAGAATATATTTTATCTAACTCTATGAGAAAGATGGCCTCCGACAATGTAACTGGTTTTACGTGAGCTCGTCAGTAAAACATTTTCATTGCAAAAGGTTCGTCCCAATCTCTTCCCGTGCTTGTCTGGGATCGTCGGCAATGGGCACCCCGACGCATCCCAGCAAGAGTTGGGCGCCAACTCTTGCT
>JAHWFP010143612.1:33110-47240 GCA_023313725.1 Lithobius niger | reverse complement strand
TTTCAATGACAATTGATTTATTGGCTAGCGTCACATAGTCAACTGCACTGATGGAGGCCATCTTTCTCTCTCCCTTTCTATGGGTTCGCCACCAGGTGGCGAGCGGGCGTTCGAGTTGGGGAAGGCCAACCGTGTGAAATATGTGTGGGTCCTAGAGGGCCTTTCACCGTCACACTGATTGTAAGGACACTCTTACCGAAATGACGCTGATCTTAAAACCATGGTCACACTAACCAACATATTAAAATCCCCGACATTCCGAGTTGAGCTTTGGCCTCCATCTCAGAAATGTAGTCAAAAGTGAATTCCGGTTGAGGGTTTTCGTCCTTTAGCTTTACGGCAATCCAAATAATAATGGTGGATGACAGGCGAAAAGAAACGACAACTAAATTAAAAACGGAGCAGACCACAAAATAAAAAATGTAAGAATCACTTTAATCGTTTTTCATTCTGTTTTGATTTAAAACTTTACTAGCGGAGTCACTCGCTTTGCTCGCTCATTCCGCGTCGTCTCACTAAGCTCGAGTGCTGCAATTCTTAAAATATGTGAAATGATGCTGTTCTTGATGCTGTTCTATGTGAAATGATGCTGATGCAATTCTTATGCTTCTAACATACATTTCCATATCTAAATCGATCAAGCAAATGATGAGAGTGTTATAGCTGAATGGAGCGTACAACGAGTATCTGTGTTGCAACTATCTTCGTATCCCATCCCTCGTCACAAGGTCGTCTGGGATGAGAGAGAACATGTGGGTTTCGTTTCCCAGCTCCAGACCAGCTAATTTAACATCTCCGAATCTTATTTTGCCAAAGCCACGATAAAAATGCATTTTCTTTCTAGCACGTGCATGTAACTGGCCTTGAGCCAGGAGATAAGATACACGATTTGTACCCCAGTCGACCTTGGCTTGAATAATCCATTCCCTTTCCGGCACGGGCCTGAACTGTTATTGAGCCAGGAGGCGAAGCATGCGATTTGTATCCAGTCTGCCTTGGTTTGAAAAAAAACCATCCCTTTTCTGGCGTGCACCTAAACTGTCAATGAGGCGAGACACTCGATTTCTCCCCCAGTAGGCCTTGGCTTGAAGAATGGTTATCCATCCCCGCTATCCATGCAACGCGCTAGCATGCGAGTTGCTGCATGCTTGAAGTAACCATGCTTGGTAATTTTATCAAGGATACTCTGTCGAGCCCTACTGGTCTCCTTTATACCACTCTTGGTACATATTATTTTTTTACTCAAATAAATTGTGCTGCAGATGCTGCACAGTGAACGCGATGCCAGAGCCGAACATCAGGTACCACACGTCGCTTTTAATTTTTGTTAGTACCGCACTTTACATCGGTTTCCTCGTTTCACATCTTTTAAGAATTTTTATTTAGAAGCCATCTCCTTCCCTCCTACGTGTGATGCTGTGAAACAGGAACCAAATGTCGCCATTAATTTTTGACAAATATCCGAAAAGTAACTCATTTTGCTCTCTGGATATCCCCCACCTAACACTTTCCATGGAATTTCTAGTTTCACTTATTTTACCACAATTTATTTTTCTGGTTTATTGCTAAGGAGTGAACCAGGTAATGGCTTAACGTATACACTACTGGTCGAATGTTGCTGTTAAAACGTCACAGACGTAGACGTAGAAATATTCCTGACAACCTTTCTGTTATCAGTATGTTTTGATTACAGTATTTGGCATTTAGTATTTCATCATACAAAAAAAACCCATAAGGGTAAAGGGACCCATCCAGTTTTCGCCATAGAAAGTAGTGATATCAAAGCCAAAATGGCTGCCACCAAGTTTGTGGTCCGAACCGTGATCACTCAAGCTTAACTGACAATCACCGAGGTGTCAGTTAAGAATGAGTGATCGCGATTGGGAAGGAAGACTTGGTGGCAGCCATTTTGGCTTTGATATCACTACTTTCTATGGCGAAAACTTGATGGGTACCTTTACCCTTATGGGGGTTTTGTGTGATATCACCCCTTTTGGTTATTTTATGGTTTTGCTTTATGTTAGTATTGTAAATCTTTTTTGAACAGTCTGAAGAAATTCGTCACTTTGGTATAATTGAACAGTTTAGTAGACGATGAGTTAATTATTTCAGATAAGTTACAATGCAATATAACATTTCTATTTAATTGTGAAAATAAAACAATAAGTTAACCGAGGCTCATTGTTACTTGGCTACGGAGGACAATACTTATCTAGACACACGCTAGTGTGTTGCCGTCAAGTAACAGTAGATCATCCCATTGTAGACATCCGATTGTTAAAACATTGATTGTTAATGATAAAAAGGCGGCCTCACTAGCAGCAAGAACCCTGTAAATTCTTGCTAGCCGACATGTGTCTGTTAACTGTAAGCAACTAAAAGCATATTTTGGCATGTTGAGGATAAATCCCAATGCGCCAGAAATCTTTCAAATTGTGGTAAATGTAAGGAGAGGTGCAGGGATTACGTAAAAATGTAAGTCAAAGGCTGAGTGTCCACCATTCATAGAGAGAGAGATGCGTCAATAACGTTGTTTTTATGTTACTGACTAGCCAGTAACTAGTAACTAGCTAGTAAGTAGTAACGCTGGCCCCATGATAAATCCCATAGACTCATTGCTCACGGCTAGCGCAAAATTGAGAAGGCCTAAATAGCTGAACTTTTACACACGGATGCATGGTGATCTGAACATTGTCCTTTTTATTTGTTGGTTTGGCAGTTGTAGGGGCCAGGACAAGTGCGTGGGAGAGTTTGGAAATTCGGCACCAGGGAAATTAAATTTCGTAGCTTTTCCAAGTTGCAACCAAAGATTTCAAGTAACAATGGCTTGAACAATCAACACTGGTCCTTAGATTTATTGTAAAATCCTGGACAAAATACAAGCTGAACTGCAACGAAGGACAAAATAAGCACACATTTACGTTGCCGTGTATTGCGTAAGAATAAAGGGATGCACGTTAGATGATGGCTACACAACAATACGAGCATTCCCGAGCAAACGGGATTTTTGCTAATAACCCAAAAATAAAATACTTCGCATTCTGATGTTTTAGTACAGTGACCTTCGGGGATTTCTGCATGACTAAATGTGAACGAAGAAAGCAAACGAAAAAATTCTCAATTTTGCTGATGGAATGGCTAATTATTTATAGACATAAAATTCCTCGAAATAAGGTAGAGCGGAATATAAGACAGTGCGCTGACTTTTTGTGTGTTCACAGTCCTAAGGTACAGTACCGCTCAAAAATAAATGGACAAACCTTTGTTGCCATGTTCACGCGCTTCCAACAATGGAAAGCAAAACTGGAGCCGAAGTTCGGTAATCAGCTGTGCTGGTATGGAGCGCCAATACTTTCTAAGTTTATTGTTGACCGCAAAACGAAGCCTGATCCAAAAATGACCGATTTTGTCATTCCAATACATTATTTTAATGTTTCTGAAGTTATTTACGAAAAATTTAAAGTAACTCCCAAAAGGGCACTTTAGAATAGCAAGTTTTCTAAGGAAGGCACACAACTGGATATTTTTCATAAAAATGAGGCGCAGCATTTAAATTTTTAAAAATATCGAGAGTCTTTTAAGAGCGTGAAAATGTTATAAATAATTAAAAAAAAAAAACGGCTGCAGCGACTACGTGTTGTAACGTCTTCTGTTCTCTTCTCCCACTTTCCATAATTTGTGTCCCTCTACCACACTCTGGAACAGCGATCTCTATTAAACAGTGCGAGTCAAAAGTCCCTTGCACCGCACCAAAAGCACTACAGCATTGGATTTACCCACCTGACTCATATTCTTTGCTTTGTCCGTAATATGGGGGGCACCTCATGAGCTTGCGTTAGGCGGGCCCTGTCCCCCTCAACCCCCAGATATAACATTTAATTTTTATCTTGTGAGAAATAGTTGTTTGGTTCCAATGGGGGAAATATACGCATGATCCAGCCAATATGATCGCTGAAAACGGCGTGCTAATTGGATAAGCGGGATGCATTTTATTAATTACATCTTCAATGTAGCCCCAACACCCACATGAGGGCTGCCCTGCGCGGTGCAGGATATTGTCCGGTGCACCCATCATAGGACCTTGGAGGGGGGGGGGGGAGTGTCATGCATGGGGTACCGTGCCACCTTTAACCTCCGATAATTACCAAGTTTATTTCTGTTCCATACAATAAACATGACTAACATCCTTGGGTTGAACAGTTGATTCCTGCCATCTCCCATGAATAAAAAACCGCAGGCTCTATCACCTACGCCTGTTCTTCAACTGATGACGATTGATGATGACCGGAGGGGGGGGGGGGGATAGCTTATTTCTTGAAACGTATTACATGAACGTTCCCAATCAACTGCCGAACTCAGGGATTTTTTTTCCTGTTTAGTTTAAGGAACAAAGAGAAACTTTGTAACTGGGGGTTGAGGGGGGCGTGGCGTCCCAATGCCATCTTAGGGACAACCGTTAGGGACAAACGTTGGTCGGTCCTATGCGTCAGGTGTGTAATCTCAATGATGTAGGACCTATGACGGGTGCACCGGACAATTTCCTGCACCGTTCAGGGAAGCCCTCATGTGGACGTGGGGCTACAATGAAGATATAATAAAACGCATCCCGTTTATCAAATTAGCATGTCGTTTTCGGCGATCACCTTGGCTGCGCCATGCGCATATTTCCTCAATTGGAACCAAACGTCCATTTCTCATGAGAACAAAGTTGAATTTCATATCTGGGTTTGAGGGGAGCAGGGAGTCCCAAGGCAAGCTCATGGGGTGGCCCTCATCTTAGGGACAAAACAAAGTCCCACGAGTCAGGTGGGTAATTCCAATGCTTGTAGGGCTTGTGGCGCAAGGGACATTTGGCTCACCCTGTATAATCTAAAACACAATTCCTAGTTAAAAATGTGTTAGCTTTTACGCCTAGTTTTAGATTTTACAAGTAATTGTCAGCTTTGAGGCCTAATTTTTAGCTGCCGTTTTAATTTCATAAGTATCAGCTAACGGAAAATAGGGTACTAGAGTAGGCTAAAGCTCTCTCCAGACAGAAGCAAATTATGTGCGAAGCAATGCGTAACTACGTGCCTACAAGGTCAAAATTCATGCAATCGTTTGGTTGGCGTTGTGTTTAATGACCAATGTTGAAGTCTTTTTGACACCATACTGCGACGCATTGCAGCCGCGAGCAGGCACTCTGGTTAGGGCTTTATTCACGTATGCAAAACGGTGCGGAAACTTGACGTTGTCGTGGTAACGTGATTTAATTCTTAATTTCCAGCTTTTAGGCCTAATTTTTTTAACCTGCCGTTTTAATTACTGCTAATGGAGAATTTGGTTCGAGGGTAGGCCTAGTTATCCATCTACACGGTGTAGAGATTATTTTAAAGGAAGCTACTGTGTGTCGTTTTTGAAATCCTTCTGCTTTTACGGTTGCATGTCTTCCAGTAGTGGGCAAATGCGACAATCAAATGTTATTATTTCATCGAGTTACGTCGATAAAGCCTATTAGCCATAAGGTAGTAACGATGTTTTAATTTGCCGTGTTTTTAGACTAATTTTTGGACGCAAAGACAAATGGTGAAAACAGTGTGTCTCTATCAGGTACCGTTCCGGAGTGATATCAGGGCCAAAACCAAGTTTGTGGTCCGAACCATGATCACCAAAGCTATACCTTTTTGAATGTGATTTTTCTTAATTAAATAAATTCTTTTTACGTAAAGTTTTGAATTGCAAGTCTTTAAGACAGTGGCACTCTTATTCCAATTAAAATCTCATTAAACAAGAACAATATACGCTATCTGTTCAGTTTATTCATTATGCATTAATGTATAAGTAGTAACGTGGAGTGTGATACGAAATACGTTATTAAAAGTATTTTAAAGTGTTTCCGTAAAGCAGGACACATTTTTTACAGTTGGAACGCTTGTATTTAAGTCATTAACAGTAAATAAGGCGGATCCTGTCCTTTCATTACTGTTGAAAAGGCGAAAAGCCCATGTTTGAAAACATAATTTAAGTGAAAATAGTTCAGAATAAAGTTGTATTGATAAATAATTCTAGTTTACTTTTGGCTCTTCGAACAATCGTCGACACAGTGCGAAAATTACAGCTAACTTGTTCAGCAACCTGTCGGCTGAGTTGCTATGTGAATGGTTGCAGCATTAAATTTCGTTGGGCTCCGTTGTCTGGCACCAGTAGTTCGTGGCATATCAAACTAAGCTTATTTCGAATGTTAGTAGACAGAACATTTGCAGTTTACTCCCTTTAAGCATTGTTGGCCTACTGCGAGTTTTGATACAGATTGCTCTCCGTTACCGCTATTTCTTGCAACAATGGAAGTGCTCGTCCTGTTTACAGCGCAGGCCGGAGCAGCACATCTATTGTTGTGTTTGTCCATTTATTTTTGAGCGGTACTGTACATGTGACTATCAACTGCAAGCAGCTAAAAGCATATCTTATCATGTCGAGAATAAATCCTAATGCAGCCGAAATCTTGAAAAAGTAAATGGAAGGTGCAGGGCAAAACAAACAACTAAAGAGGATGCACTGATTGAGTGAGCGAAACGAAAGAAAACAGCGATTGTTAGCCAGTGTCACTCCGCTATTTCCGTTGACGTCGTCTTTATTGCACACACTCAAAGAAATGGATAAATAAAAAGTCAGTTTTTCATGCAATTCCGTTATTTAAAGCTTAAAAAATGCTGACTGAGCCCTGATTCTCCCCCCCCCCCCCCCAGGCTTACTAAACCTTCACACTGGTAAGATCAATTTCTCCCCTACCTCCTCAACCCGTCACCGAATAAGACCCTGGGCGCTTACTTAACCTGTTTCAATATAACATGGGTTTTCTTGTTTCGCCTATTTTTACTTTACATCCTGTTCTGTACGTTTTAACATATTTGTGCGTTCATTCAATTAGGTCGCAGTTTTTCATTGTCCTCTTCTCCTCACGTAGCTCTCTGGATCTCCCAACCCCACAGACTTCACATGGATTTTCTTGTTTCACTTAGTTTAAAAATGTGTATTTGACGTCCAGCTCTTTATCTTTAGCATTTTTGTGCTTTCTTTCAATTAGGACCCGTTCTTCCATTGGACCCGTTGCGGGATGCTGTGTTGGGAGTTTATTTACGTGTCTTCTTATATACAGCTTCGTTTCTGTTCGTTTTTATTTATATGGCTTCTTTAATATTTCCTTTGCCGCGAATGTTCAGGCAGTCAAGTTTCAAATGCTTGAGTAAAATTGAGAAATTGAAAAAAATATTTTTGTAGTTTTGACAAAATTGAAAAATTAAAAACCAACCATTCCATTTATTTAATACTTTTATCAAGATAATCTGCTCGCAAAGCTTAACAATGTATCTGCCTAGTGAGAGCTAATGCAAGCTTCCTAATGTAAGCTTCTTACCATTTTTCAAGGATAGGACGGGATTTGAACTGAAGATTTATTGATTGGGACACTAACAGCAGTAACCTAAGAGGAGCTAATTTTCCTACAAAGGTACAATCTCGGTTTGAAAAGGCTGTGCGAGTCACTGCTTAGGTTCTGAGAGTAGCAGAAATTTCAAGGGACAAGGCAAAGGTAAACCAGAGGGTTTGACTATAGCTGAACTCGGGAACGCAACGTCTTATCTGATTCGTCAAACTCAGTTGACATGTTTTCAAAATGAATTTGATGCGTTGAAAAAGGAAGATTTTATGTCATAAAAATTCTAAAATTGCGAATCTTAACCCATTTTTAGACATGGAAAAAATCATACGAATGGCGGGAAGCCTGGGAAGGTTGCATGAAGTTAACCTGTCTGTGAATGAAAAACATCCAGTGATATTACCAAAGGAAAGTAAGTTGACACAACTTCTGATACTGGACTGTCACGAAAAGGTATTTGATGTGAGTTTAGTACGAACCTTGACAAAACTATGTGACAGTTATTGGGTAGTAAAGGCAGTTTGTGAAAAAAAAAACTCTAAACATGTGCTGCATTTGCCGAAAATTAAAAGCAAACTCTCGTAAGTGTATTGAGGCCAATTTACCTAGAGAAAGATTAACGCCCGCACGGCTGTTTACCTCAAGTGGAGTCGCCAGACCCGTTTTAGTAAATTCTAATAAAGAACAGACGAAGGACTACATAACGTTGTTCACGCCCGCAGTAACACGAGCCATTCATCTGGAACTTGTTTCTAACTAACAGCTGAAGCTTTTTTGACAGCAATATTGCGCCCATTTTTTTCTAGAAGAGGAATAAGTGCCCTAATTTTTTCAGACAATGCTAAAAGCTTAAAACGTACCAACGTTGAATTCAATTGGATATGGGAATTGGAGAACAATCCGTTAGTAAATGATTTTTGTGTTAAGCAAAGAGTGGAGTGGAAATATATTGCAGCTAAAGCAGCTTGGTGGGGTGGCTTCTGGGAACGTACGTACGAACCGATCTTCTCTCGCCAGATAAAATTAATTGTGGTGTAAATATTAAGCATTACTGCTGTTCTGGATTGCTAACCCCACTTTCACCAACTGTAAAAAATTAACTTTGCAACGGACATTATGTTCTTCATTGCAATGCTTGGAAATGTAATAAAACAATTATTATTATCGTAAGCTTAATAGTACGTGGAATAAGCAGAAAAATATTTCCCTTTTGGATACCAGCACCACGCTTTAGGTGTTTACTAAACACATATCAAAGGCTATAAATCAGCCAGGAGACAACCTCAGAAACGACTACGTCATGCTCAGTGACGTCATCAAACTGGCCGCCAAGCATATTTTTTAAAGTTGCGTATCTCAGAAACTAATAAACCAATTTTAATGATACAGGGTCTCATTTTAAAGCTCAATGTTTTATCTTTAATCAAGGTTCCTATACATTTAGCTGTAAATATAATAGTTTTCGTTTTATTCCTGAAATATACAATCAAATATAACGTTGTTGAAAATAGTTGTTTTATATTTACTATAATTACAGAATGGGCTTATGGTGTGCTTACACGTACTTGTAATTGACGTCATTATGTATACGTGTATAAGTAAAAAAATGAACTGTTCGTTAATAATAATCATTGTAATCAAGAATTTATAGGGGTTGTAATTCTTGTTGTAATTTATTAATAGTATTTATTCTCAACAGAGAAATTACATCAGCAATTTTACTTTGAATGCAGTGGTTGGGTTAAGTACGTTAAGCATCTATTTGTAATACAACGGTCTGGTTAGGTTATTAAGTTGGGTTAAGTGTTTCCCACCAAAATCGTAAATTATTCGTGTAAATATGATTAGTTCCTGCCATTACTGATCCATTTTTGAACAATGACCTGTGCATGTACGTACACAAAAGAGTGCATCAGAGTCCATTTTTTACATAGCGTCATTGTGTACGTCGTTCCTTGCACTTATATGTAACCAGTTCTTGACAGTGTTTGTTTGCTTATGTCTGGAAGTTTAGTCCAAAGAGGTCTGAATGTGGTGTCATCATCCGTTTTCATCCACAGTGAGATGCATCCAGAAGTCGAGGATTTCCAGTTAAGCAGTTTCTCCGAACGTTACATTGAAGCATTTCTTGTTTTAAGTGTTGCAATAGAGCATCCGCCATTGGTGATTTTTCCCCGAATATCAGAAAAGGACGACACCATGTCACACCTAGTGAATACATGGAAGAAAGGAATTAACTCTTGATACACCACTGGGGAGCTTAGAAGATAATTCATGAGCAGGCAAATATTGCAAAATCTTCTTCCCGTTGCCATACTCAATCCACAGTTCTTCAGCTTCTGTAATGCATGGAAATACAAAAAAGCCATGGAATCAACGTCTGAATTTACTGTTTTTAATAAGAACTTTGCTGTGCCCATGTATAGCAGCATAGGATGCATGCAATAGAATCCTTCTATCTCCTTCATGCGATGATGGTGATATTGAAGCTATACTCTCTTCTCCAGTTGAGGACAACACTTTGTCCTTGAAAGTACAACATACTCTTTGGCAGGGCTTACTTTTATAACTTGATTAGTTGTGCCAACATATTGAACAGTTCCTCCTTATTCTTATCTTCGGTCAAAAACTGTTTAAAATTGCATGGGATCTTCACTCCAGGTATGACTGCTGTCCTTTCACCAGAACCCAGACTTCCAAGTTTCGACTTTAAGCTTCCACTAATATCCTGTTCAAATACAATGTCACTTTACTAAATGTTTCTAATCTTAACTTTATATGGGGAATTGTAACACCTTCGCTGCATTGCTGAAATGTTATACTGTTCCTTGTGTTAACATGTGCAGAACGGCAGCACCATCAGTGATTTAGGGCTGATGCAACTGGCGTTAGAACTGGTGCAGTGACTTCACTTGGTGTGCTTCAGGTTTTTTGAACTCAAGATACAATGTCAGCTCTATTTGAAGGCAGATGTAGATCACCAAGACCTCTGATTCAAGATACATCTCAGTGGAGATGGAAAACAGATGATGACACCACGTTCAGACCTCTTTGGACTACTTTTCCACATGTAAGCTAAAATTGCCAGGGAGTGGTTATGTGTAAGTGCAAGGAACCATGTAGTACATGCAGTGCCACTGTAGAATAGCTGAACCCTGATGCATTCATGTGTAGATGCGAAGATTATTGTTCAAGAATGGATGAACTGATTATATAAAACCTATTCCAAATGTTGAAGATCTCATAGTTACGTTTTTTGGTAGGAAACCCTTA
Source organism: Lithobius niger (assembly GCA_023313725.1). Taxonomy (NCBI): domain Eukaryota; kingdom Metazoa; phylum Arthropoda; class Chilopoda; order Lithobiomorpha; family Lithobiidae; genus Lithobius; species Lithobius niger. The sequence goes on along the minus strand of JAHWFP010143612.1, from coordinate 36,553 downwards.
AATCTTAACCATTGTAGTAGAAGTAACTACTTAACCTAATATCCTGTATACCTCCCTGCCTTTATCCCCAGCTCCCCTGGTGTACGGTTATAAATATACTGACTCCCCAAAAAAACTCATCCCCTCCCGGCACCTGCTCTCATTCCCTCTTTGGCTTGATGCACACATTCAGTAACCCTTATTGTGATCTCCTCTTCTTAATCCCCTTCCCCTCCCCTCTTGAACTTTGTGAAGGGGCCCCGTGGACCCGAGTAAAGCGAGCAGCATTAGCCGTGTGGTCAGCGTCCTCGTGTCCAAACAAAGTGAATGCTGGTTCGAATCCCACGACTGACCCATATAATGCTTAAAAAAAGTATGCGAAATTATTTCATGCAACTAAAGGCAACAGGACATTTCGTTGAAATTTTGGCGCAGCCCCAAAAAAGACGCATACCTGTGTTTTATGGAATCCTTAAAAAAAATCCTATCACTGAGTAAGACAGCATTCAGTATGCAAACACTGACAAGTTACAGAGTGAATTGTTGTGCTTCAATTAGAAATTCACTGTTTTAATCAACGTAGATGGTGAAAACATTGAAACGATTGTGAAACCATGAATAATTTGGTACACGGTTTGTCGAATGACCTTTTAGTTTGATCCCTTTTTTATGCAAATTTACATGGTGCATTTACTTTTGACCGAATCTCGAAGGTTTTCTTGCACACCAGATCATTCACTAATAGATTGTTCATTTTCTGATAGTTGTTCACTTATTGAGGGTTTCTTGGAATAACCGGTGTTAGCACCATCTGTTTCAGAAATACTTTTCTCATTTCCAACCTCACTGATGTCAGCTGTTAATGAAAAACACTGCACAGTCTCAGAAAACGTAATATCATCAAATCTTCCGTATCTTCTTCATCTGCAATAGTTGTTAAAGATACTTGCGCTTGGCAGAATCCATTGTACAATTTAAAGCAAATCGTATTGATAAGGTGATCTAGTGCTGGAGGAAAAGGTTTTTGATGGGTGCAAACCCAACCCCATTTTTCAGGCTCCAAATGATTGCCATGCCATTCTTGTATTTGAAGATATGAATGCAATGAATGTTGTTCTGCTGCACCAGAAGTGGTTTGAAATTTACTCAACTGTACTTCCGTTCAACAACAACAAGCAGTAGATTTCTTAAAATAATGACAACGGTGTGTATTCAATGAATTTTCATCTTTTTATTTTTGAAAAGAAGATATGTTAGGAAGTAGCTTAATGTAGTGTATTAAACACCTTTGTAACACATCTTCCTTTCAAAAAATACGTACGTTCGGCTATACTCTCAAAGAACGTTAAAAAGGCCGCCATTTCCCATTTTTGTTTGCATTGTATAGCCGAATCTACACATTTAAAAATAAAAAGGAAGATGTGTTAGTAAGTTGGTTAATAGAGTGTATTAAGTAACTTTGTAACACATCTTTCTTTCAGACAATTCTTAGATTCAGCTATATAGTGAAAAAACGCAAAATGGTCGCCATTTTCCATTTTAGATTGCAATGTATAGACGAATCTATACATTTTTTTAAAGGAAGATGTGTTAAAAAGTTGCTTAACACAGTGTATTAAGCAACTTTGTAACACATCTTCCTTTCAAAAAAATGCATAGAATCGACTACACGGTCAAAATATGCGAAAACGGCCGCCATTTTCCAAGATGGCGGTGGGAGCTCAAGTGCGAAAGGTGGGGAATTTTAGGGTAAAGTTTACAGTGGTGTTCAGATCATATCTACCAAGTTTCAACTCCTTCTGGATTAGTTCCAGGCAAAGTCGAAATTTTAGCTAATTCTACTGGACTAGTTACCCCGTATGCTACAAGCCAAGGGCGTGGCGTAATAACTTTATTACATAACATCAAAACACCAAAAAACGCCATTACATGATGACGGTTGTAGGAAAACAAACTGTTGTGACGAATCCTTACAGCAAATTTAGTCATGCCTCAGTTATGCCACAGTTATGCCTCAGTTATGCCACCTCCCAGCGCATACCAATCGAACACGTTATTGACAACAACCGGATGCTTACTTAGGTCTGGCAGGAAGTTGTCGTTTTCGTTGACACTTGCTTGGCTTGGCGTAATTAATCGAGTTATGGGGTGCACGTGATAAGGAGTCGACGTGCCCTCCTACGGACTTTTTTAATATTCAGAGATAAGTGAAAATATATGGAAGGCTTTTTACTAAATGTCTGCAGAAGAAGATTTGGCTGCTTCGTCTGATTCGTATCGATTTTTACCACCTGGTCATGTGGCGTACAGCGATGCCTTGGGCAAAGTAAGAATTAAGGATGAGTGAGTGATCAAGAACCAGAGGGTGACCCTTTTTGATAACAATTGTTGATCTGCGTCAATTGATATTAAATAGCTCGTGCGCACCTGACTGGTTCAGGAACAAGCTTTTCATTTAGTTGTAGATTTCATTGTTACCAAAGAGCCGACTAATAACTTCCATGATTCTGGTCCTATTTTAACGTTTACTTATGAACTGAAATTACATTTATTTCGGCATTTAGTCGATTTCGTATACTTTGATTTAAATTTTACTTCCATTTTCTTGGAGGAAAATTATTCCCTTTTTCCTCCCTCAGAGCCGATGTTGTAAAAGTACTGATACTGTCGGTGATACCCTCGCCCCCTCTCCTCCTCCTCAACTGATAACGCTAGCTAAGGGTTTGTTTTGGTACCTTCGGACAAACTGTCTTTTAATTTGCCGTGTTGTCAAGTAGAAATTGAAACTAGGCCTAGTATGCTCAACTCGTTTGTATGTGACCCGTATCATTCGGTAAGCTATTACACGTAGGCCTACATTTGGGCTTGAAGTAGGCTTGGTCCCTAGTTGGTTTTAGAATGGGTTGTAGAGAAGCAGTAACATATAATTATTTATATTAATGATAATTAATGATAAATTCATGAGTGTATAGATTGGTGTGAGTTTGGGTTAACAACTCTCTTCGAAATGGACGATTCAAGTACGGCTACTTGTAAGCTCTAGTGTGTTCCAACCTTCTGCAGCTGCGATAGCAAAGCCACCGCGAAATCCATCAGTGGCGTGTCACCTTAGACCACCTCACTCTTGTCACGCGAGTGACGAGAGTTAAACGGGAAAACCTTCGGAAATAGCTTTTGATCTCCCATGACGCAAGGTCGCGCTGCCAGTCTCCTAACAGTATCAAGCAGGCGCACGGACTGTGTATGGCGGTGAAGGTAAGTGACACGTCCATCTCGAAGAGAGTTGTTAGTCCAAGGTGTCAGTATGGTTCTGTAAAACTCTTCTGTATATGGACGCGTTAGGGACCGGTCATTATTTATAGCTGGGGGTGGCCGAGGGAATGGAAATGTGACCACTAAATTTGACCCCCTCCCCTCGAGACCCTGAAAAAATCTTGTCCCCCCCCACTCAAGGTCCAAAATAA
>JAHWFP010143612.1:0-11602 GCA_023313725.1 Lithobius niger | reverse complement strand
TTGGACTGAAAAACGAAATGTAAACAGAGTTCAAACTTACCTTTAAGGTGCCTGATGACGACTACAGTTAGTAGTTGAAAATTTGCAGTTAGTGGACTATCTTCGTTGTGAAAGTGTGCATTTTTGTGAGTCTCGTGTGACATTTTTCAATCGTTGTAGTGTTTCACAGTAAGATGAATAACGGTGTTTTTACTAAATGTTTATTGTCTTACTGCATCAGTCATCGCACAACGACGATAACCCAGGTAGCCAACAAAGGTTCTCTGCTTTTATTTCTGTATTTTTGCTCGACTCCGAAGTTCATCACCGTTCATACCACGGAAACTCAATGCTGATTAGTCCCTTCAAACAACTTCTCCTAAAAAAAATTTTAAGAGAAGTTGTCTGAAGGGGCAATTCGTCGTTGAGGTTCCGCGGTATAAACGGTGATGGGGAACTTCGGAATCGAGATACAAACAATAAACATAAGCACAGAACAATGCTATTAACAATCATATCTGCGTAAACAATGTTGCCCGCACAGTCCCATTGTCGAGCTTTCTGAGCAAAAGAACGTCGGCACGATTCGTTGTTTGTTGTGCGCGTGCTTAACAATAAGGAACGGGCTGAGATGTTGAAATCTGTAGATAAATAGGATATCACCCACCATTCTCGGGCTGAGATGATCGCTGCGTGCCCTCGGATTGTTACATCTCATCCCTCGAAAGCCGGTTGATATCCTATACACCTTGTTGCAAAATTATTTCTAATAACATGAATATATAGATTTGGGTGAGCTTGGTTAATTGTGTAAAATCCTTCTGTAATGGACGCGTTTGGAGCCAAAATTTTTAGTTTACAGATATGGAATCTCGAAGACACCACAGTTCCACACGCGACTTTTTTTCTTCTCAATGGCTTAAGGCACTATGGGACCGTGCACAATATGACATCACGCAAGAGGGATGGATTTATGAAGTAGCAGTTTTTCACAAGGTGGGAAGCTGGGTCAGTAAATTTCGAAGTAATACTTACACTTATTGGAATAACTATCAAAACAATGGGATAAAAAATGTCTTAAGAAATTAGGATAAATTTGGTTAATTTCGTGAAGTTCACGAAAAAATTTTCCAAAATTGGTACCCTTTCATTGGTAAGTGTGACGGGAGAAGGGAGCCCAATAAAGGCAAAATTTGCATGATGGCTTTTGCGTATAGTCTCTGTTACTTTGCCATCCAGTAGTATGTAAATACACTAGTGATCTGGCCCATAACCAGAGCTGTAAATTACGAAGACCATAACTAACCCCCTTCTATTAACGCATGGTAATATTTGTAAACAGTTAGCGGATATGCACATATGCTAAATAGGTTTGGTATTGCATTGGTATACTACTAGTACCATCAGGTTCCATACATACTATGATGATCAAAGGACTGTGATGTCATTTCGTTGCATGCAGGATGGTGGGTGCTGATAAATTGACGATCCAGCTGCACAAAAAAATATGTAAAACTGATTTTTCACTTTAGTATCATCTAAATCGTACACAACTTGTCTTTATGCTTGACATACTGTAGTAATCGTCCATAAGTACTCTCAAAGTTTTTTTTTACACAATTCACCATTGTATTGTAGTTGTAACTGAAACTGGACTCCCAAGTAAATCCAGTACCATATCTTTTTGCCTTTTCCGCTAGTGGCCCTGGTCACAAATTAACTTGGTGATACATTAAGATTTTTGTATTCCCGTGTTCGGAAAAGCCTGCAAATTTGATCAGCTCCAAAACGCATGTAAGTGGTTACCAAATTTGATGTAGGTCTGATAAGCAGTGTAATGAAACAACTGGACAAATAGACAGAAAATTTCAGTCAAGTGACAAACCTCCGGACGTTTGGCAATGGCAGAGAATAGTGTTGCCGAAATACTAACATCTCAAGAGTAAAGGACTGAATATTTTGTTGCCGACTATTTATTAACGAGGGATGTGTGATGCTCGTAAAAATTGGAGCCACGCCGAGAATGCAACTTGTACTCGAACTCGGCTCGTTGCTCTCATCCATACTTGAATAACTCGAATCAGGTGAAAAGACAATAAGTCTGCCAATTTTAGACCGATTTTGACATTCAGTCCAATATACCAAATTCGTACAAGAGCTTTTCGATGGTGTAAGTTAAAAGCCAGTAGCTCAAACCATTTTTTAAGTTTTATCCTTAAAACTGTTCAACAATTTTCTACGCATTGATCCACACAATCAGTTGAGCACCATCTTAGTTGTTAATTGTTATTATCATTACAAATTAAAAGGAAACAAAACAAACTGTGCTCATTAATTATTCTAATTCTCCTCGATACTCGATTCTTCTGTTGCAAACTCTGCTCGGCTGAAATTAATATTATTCTACTGGCACGTCCATATTATTAACCCTTTAGGGATGGGTGTGCGCAAATGCACCCTTGCTTTCAAAGATAGGTGCGCCCCCAGTGGATCCGCTGTAAAATATTTGTTTTAAATAAACGGTTTTTCTGTTAGTCAGATGGATTACTTCCAGCCAATTCCAGCAAAATTATAAACGGGATAATATGAATGTCAGTTCATTTACGACAAAAGATAGACACAGGTTTCATTCTCTTACTTCAGAATTGTGAGAAAGAAACGATTTCGTTCTATCTGTAAAATACTAACCTCCAGTATATATGCTAAAATCGTTTTGATTTGGCTTTTTCTACCCGAACTACTTCATGTCCCTTTAATTTTTGTCTACCAACAATGCAATGAAGTTCCCCATTGAGCCGCTATTAGCGCCAGTGACGTCCCTAATAATCATCTGTTCCAGCTATTGTTGCCCACTTTTTGTTTCGGATACAGTAGTGAACTGACGCACGTTGGTGCTCCTGGTTTTTTCCCTTGGCGAAAATCGTTTTTTGTACGTGCCGTAAATGTCGGCCGTGCAATTTCACGGAATCAAAGTGTGGATTGTGCGAGTTAATGGACAGAAAAAACGATCAAGAAAGCGTTAAATACTTGGAAGAAATCGGCGCAAGCTGCAGAAAAAGCAGGCGTTGAATGCTTCATCTTTGAGTTCGAAGGCACCATTAGATTGTAGATTGGATCTGTTAAACACGGACGTAAATATGCCAGTTGTTTTTCAGTCGGAGGAAACCATTGCAAAACATTCGAGCGCTAGTGGTGGTTGTGCTCCGGTTAGGCCTAACGTGGAGTCAGCTGGATTATCGTCATCGCCGGAAGTTTCTTCTCTGTTGGGAAAGTCTCCAATTGACCCCACTAACCTGCAAATTATTGTGAATGCCGTGTATGAAGCAGGGAAAATGGATATGAATATGAACATTAAAAAGGACTTGATGCGAGAGGAATTGATTGCCGAAAATAAGAAAGCTCACGAAGCCGGTTTTGCTTAGTTGGAAGGACAGATGCAAGCGTTCCTCGGTCAGTTATGGCGAACCGCCAAGCGGCGATTGCCTCCAGCTATTCAAAACGGCAGGTGCTGCCATATAGCGGCGGTGGTGGTGACTATTTGTGTGGCGATGCATTGCAGCGAAGTGAATCGTCGGTTGTGGGTGCCCTCTCGGTTGGAGACTTGGACGTTTTGGATGTACATTTTTTGGAGAACGGTGTGCTGGATGTGGGTACAAGTTCCACTGGGTCTGTGGCAGTGCAGCAGTAATCAGTGGAAGCCGGACTATAGCTGTCTGCAAGGGGCGAAGTTGCAGGTGTGAAGAGTGAAGCAGTGAGCAACTTAACAGGAAATTCCGAAGGTGCGATGCCTTCTCATGGAGTTAGCCCCCCCAAAAAAACCCAAAAAGTCGAGATGGTGCCACACAGTGGAAAGACCCACACTCGGGGCGTGGTGAACACAAAGCCCCGGGTGCAGTGAAACATTCGGCCGACGAAGGAACTAAGTCATCACCGATTTTGTCCCACCATAGGCGTTCCTCAAGTGATGCAAAGGGGCGTGAACAAAATGATGCAGCAGGATGCCACGGTGCGCATCACCTTGGAAAGCACACATCGTCAATGGGCGTGTCACATCGCCAAGGAGTGGCTAATCGCCCATCTTCCAGCTCAAAGGTCCCATCGCTAAAGGCTGCGTGGTGCAGTTGCAATTGTGACAGTTCTAGTGGGGGTAGTGAGGCAATTTCATCTATTCCTGCAACGAAGAATAGTAGAAGGGAATAACACTCACTGGAAAGGCCAAGCAATAAGCAACGGGTAGTTTTTTTAGTCGGGGGGGGGGGGGGGAGATGTCGACAGCCAGTCGGATGAAGGTGAACCGAATGCCGACAACCAAGAAGACAGGGCCGCAACTCCACAGCAATGAGATTTGTTCGACAATGGCTCTGATTTTGTCCTGTGGGAAGATTTTTCCACAGCACTTTACCGGAACTTAAAAGATTCTCGCTATTGCAGGCAGTTTGTTCCTCCGGACCCACTCCCGAAGACCCGCTGGATGAACCCCTGGTTAACGCAGGGGGTGGACAATATGTTCCTATTTATATCCCACAGTCGGTGGTGCCTTTTAGACAATTGTTGAATGTTGAAACTTTGACACGCATGGCTGGAGATCGAGTAACAGCGTCAACCCCCCCCCCCCCCCTCCTCGCTATCCAAAGCATCACAACCTGTTCTTTCACTCGTCAGGGAGAAGAGCCCTCAATAAGAAGATGTATGGAACGTTTGAGTCGGCGGAATATGTGAAGACTGCACAACCTATGGAGCTGAACTCGACTTTGAAGATGCCTGGCTTATTATGAAGAAGATGAGGCCATCCTGCGGCATCTGCTACGGGCGAATTTGCGTGCCGAGATCGCTTTCTCAGCGTCAGCCGCAGCCATGAAAAACATGGTGGGAGAGAAGCTGGAACTTGAGAGTACCCCATCCATGCAGGACTTTTGTACCTTGTGCAAGAGAGCATTCTCTTTTCAGAAAGACGGTTTTGCTTGGGGATTTAGGCTTCGGATGAACATGGTGTTCAGAAGGCATGATGCTGTGCTACAATCGGCAACGAACACGCCATCAGAAATTTTAGCAAAGCTGCGACTTCTACTGATTCATCGTTCGGAAGATTTGTTTGATGGAAAGCTTCTTGAGTATGCGCCAGAGCTGCACGACAAGGCAAAACTACCGTCGTGTTTGAAGCCTTCAAACTGGCAGAAGAGGAAGTCGTGGAGTCAATTGCAACTCAGTGTTGGTAACACCAACGAACGCAAGCAGTCACAGTCGAAACCGCTTGAGAAGGGGTCAGCAACGACTACTGGAGGAGGGCAGAGGACTCAACCTCGGCCGAGGTCACCGTTTCCGTGGGCTGCCTCATCTCAAGGAAGAGGCATGGGCATGGATTCCAACAGAGAGGAAGAGGAGCCTTCAGAGGAAAGTTCAGGAGAGGCCGGTTTTGATGTTTTCCCCCCTGTCCTTCCGCCTCTTCACCGACAGGTGGGGGGAAGGATTCGCCGGCATGCCGAAATTTGGACAAAAATAACAGCCAACGCTTTCACACTCTCCGTTGTTGACAGAGGCTATTTGCCGCCATTTGTTTCAAGGCCAGCAATAACCAGGGTACCACCCCTCCGGATCACCGGTCGCCCTTACGATCCGAAGTTACAGGAGGACATCCAGGTGCTCCTGCGAAAGGAGTTAATCGAGGAAGCCCCTCCCAACTCGAAAGGTTTTTGGAGTTCAGCGAGAGTGGTTGGCAAGAAGGGCGGAGGCAATCTACTAATTTTCAACTTGAGGAAGCTCAGTCAACATCTGGTGCTCAACAAGGTTCGCAGGTCTTCAGGGATATTCATGGTCGGCAGCAGCGTGGTACCCAGATCTGGTGGAATTGGCGAAGGAACCACCGGAACCTTTTTCCCTGTTACCATCCATCTTGACACAGAACGACGGCAGAACGGCCCACCTCAACCAAGGAATTCTTCATCTTTACGGGTGGAAACTTTGAGAGCCTTTTGGAAGTTGTCTGGTTTTCCAGAAGAGGTGTCCAGTAGTTTACTGGGTAACATCAGAGAATCAACAAAGGCAAATTATGAAGGGAGATGGAAGATTTGGTACTTCTGGTGCCAGAAGCGGGGTATCGATCCGACGGAGCCCTCCGAGCCAGTTCTAGCCTCGGTTTTGAAAGAACGCTTTGCTAAGGGCCTGTCTCCTATTGCCATCAAGGGGTATCGCTCGGACATAAATTCGGTGTTGTCCTGTATGGGCAAGGACAAGGTGGCGTCAAGTAAGACGGTTGCGCGGCTAATCCGAGCATTTGAGAATGCCAGGCCAAGGAAAAACAGTTTTTTCCAAGGTGAAATCTGGCTTTAGTATTGGCAAGCCTGGAGCATCCACCGTATGAGCCACTAGGGTCGGCTTCACTGCTTTTGTTATCCCAGAAGACCCTGTTCCTAGTGGCACTGGCGTCAGCGGCTCGTCAAAGCGAGATAGCAGCCTTGTCAAGAGATGCAGATCTCATTCGCTTTGCAATGGGTTGATCCTCGGTTACGTTAGCCTTCCGGACGGAATTTCGAGCAAAAAACCAGTAGACGACCGAAGCTCCGAGGCCGTTGGTTATCAAAGCCCTTAAGCCCATGGTAGATCCGGTAGGGACAGAGTGGACTCGGTGCCCAGTGAGAGCTCTCCGCTACTTTCTCACGAGGACAGAAGAGGTCTCCAGGGGGTCTGCGACGGAAAAACGGACATCTCCCCACACCCCCTTATTCCTACGTTGGGATCTGAGAGCTGGGACCCTCGTTCCATCATCAATGTCGCCAGTAATGATAGGAAGGTGGATTTGCCAGGTTGTTAGAAGGGCTTATGAACAGGGACCACAGCACCTGGACTTGCCGGCTGATGTTAAAGCACATGAGCTATGTGCCCTGGCGGCTTCGTGGGCATACGCCTCGAGAACGTCGTTAACAGAGGTGATAAAGGCATGCTCGTGGAATAACAAGAACACGTTCATCTCCCATTACCTCCGGGACACAAGTGCATTGCGAAGACAGGCACCGTTGAGGCCTCATGTCGCGGCGGGGAGTGTGATGGGCGAGTGAGTGCATCGGAGTTTGTACACAGTGGAATGATAGATGACACTACGCAGGATGAAACATGAGTGTCGTCTTAAAGTGCTTCAGTGAGAGCTGGAGTTTAATGCCACTGGAACTTTCTCTAAATGAGGGAGAGAAGGTGGCGAATATTATTCTGGTGAGAAAGCAGTACGCCACAGGGCAGTGGCAGGTGTTGCAGCAGTGTTTCTTCTTCAAGTCAAGGGAGAACTGCTTCTGGCCACATTCTGGCGTCCCACACAACACAAGGACGTGCGTCTGGGTTTGATCGTTGAACTTTTCCCGAGGTGTGGAGAGGTCACAGACTGTGGTAGATGGTGCACAATGGACATTGAAACATTCTTGTACACTGTGGAGACAGGAGCTGCAGCAAGACAGCATGATAGTGCCCGAGTCCTTAACGTAGGAAGGAGAAGCACCTCTGGAAGTGAAAAAGGTGGGTACCTGTTTTCTCTAAACGTCTGGTTATGAAGGTAATTGCTATGAGTTGTGTCACTTAAGAGGGAAAGCAATGCAATGAGTCATCCATAATCGTTTAATTTCACAAAGAAGACACTCTCACAGTCTTGCTAATTGTAGTTTTGTTAACAGTGCAATGTGTGTGCGGGTTCTGGCTGTCCCACCGTCCGATTGGACAAAGTCAGCATATATACTGGAGGTTAGTATTTAACAGATAGTAAGAAACGTAAATTTTAACCCCGATTAAAATTAGTTCTTACTATCCTAAAATACTTAACCTCCAGTACCCGCCAATTCTCCCCGCTTCGCAGAGCCCTAGGTACCTGATAAAGGGTATGTAAACAAAAAGTGGGCAACAATGGCTGGAACAGGTGATTATTAGGAACGTCACTGGCGCTCCTAGCGGCTGAATGGGGAACCTCATTACATTGCTGGTAGCTAAAAATTAAAGGGACATGGAGTAGTTCGGGTAGGAAAAACCAAATCGGAACTATTTTAGCATACATACTGGAGGTAAGTATTTTAGGACAGGAAAAACTAATTTTAAACAGGGTTAAAATTTACGTTTCTTTACCATTTCTTTTTTCTTTTTTTTTTTGTTACAAGTGTGTTCAAAGCCTTAATATTGTTGTTTGGTTTTGCAAGTTGTGGCAAAACAAAAAACACCCAAATGCAGTCCTTAGAGGGTTAAGACAAATTCGTACACGAACAGCACTGCCATACTTCTTGATAACTACTGAATTTAATGCATCCTCAAATACATTCTGTCTAATATTATTCTCTGTACGTAAATATCATTTTCATTCACCCTTGCTTATGCATTCAGCAGCTGGTTAAAACAGTATTTTTATTTGTAGATATGTACCGACAACAGCGAGCATTCTTTAGTTTGCAAAGGTTTGACTTGCAGGCTGCTGTAAGTATGATGTAAATTCAAGAATGTAATTTTGTAGTTGCTCTTTGGAAATTACCATTACCTGTGAATTTTGGCATTCCTTCCCTAGAGATTTCAAAGATAGTTTGATCCACCCAACTTCGCAACCCAAGTGCACGTGTGGGGAACATTCCTACATTAAGAGCATCTACCTGAGGTAGACTGGCATCTTTTTTCCTCTAGCGTGGACCCGAGATTGCCACACTTTCATTTTCTTTCCTGCTTTCGCCCTTCTTTGCCCTCCACCATTCACGTTGCTCATCACGGATGACTATCTTCTCTCATGGACTGATCCTGAATCAAACCAATGGACTCCTCACCGATGACAATTGTATCTTCGCCAGCATGACCTCCACCATCAACCCGGACATTGTTATCTCCTGTCGCCTTCACCATCCCCACCCACAGCATCGGTTCCTTCGCTCCGCTTTCGCCGCCTCTCTCGCTATCGGCTTTCCTGGATTCCCATCGATCAACCTTTCCAACCCGCAACTAGGGCTGGGATCGGTTACACGGTTAACCGGAAACCGTTCCACGTTCGGTTACACGGATTATAAAACCCATATCCGAAAAACGTTTGATGCGGGCACCATTCAAAAACCGTGGTGAACGAGCCCAAAATAGCCAAGTGGCATCATTTAGGCCTACTAATCCAAATACTCAATATCAGTGAAAGTAGAAAACCGGAGTGGGTAGGGGGCAGCTTATTTACAAAAAAATCCGCATGGGCTTGTTGTACCATCGAAGCTGCTTACTTTCTTCGAAACAAACTGCTGATCGCCAGCGCGCACACGAGGCAGTTAAAGACATGCTGGCCAGCATCTGCCCTCCCCGCATCATGGAGAAGTGGACTCGTCTATACCTAGCGCGAACGGCAGGGAAGCGCCGTCATAACACGTAAACGAAATGCGTTGCTACCCGAAAACGCAAACATGCTAATTTTTCTGGCTCATAATTTGAAATTAATGGAACATTAACGAAAACGTATTAATTTTTGTTGTTTTGTTTTTGGCTTACGTTGTTATTAAGATGTAAAATTTGACATCTTGTAGAAATTTTAATGCTACATAAAGTCAAAATTCTTGATAAAGTAAGTACTTAAATTTATCAACGTCAACTTTCTTCTAGTTTAAATCCGAAAAAGCAACATGTAGTCAATAATTGTGCTTGTTTTACCAAGGACTAAATCATATTTTTTTTTCAGCTTTATTTTTTAATAATGTATTACACAGTGATGAAATTTTTTTTGGCTGTATTTTTTGCTGAAAACGGAAAAACGGTTTTCGTGTAACCGACCGGAAAAAAAACCGGTTAAACGGATAACTAAAAAACCGGAAAGTACCAGCCCTACCCGCAACTGAACTTCATCTTCGCTCACGCCATTCCAGGATCACGCCGATGTTGCCCTCACCTGGATTGGCTTTGCCTTCCCTTATAAGTCCCCTGTTGATCAGCTCGACCTCTGTGGCACTACGTCTTCGCCTCCTCCACTCGGGTATCTCTCCCTCGCTCCTGCTTTCGCTGCCACCGTTGTCCTGACCTCCGGTTCCCAGTGACGTCTCTACTGCTTGCCACTGGCCTCGTCATAAAGACGGCATTGCACTCCCCCTGGAGCTCGTTGATTTCCCCACCCCGTCAACGGAAACCACTTCCTCCTCCCCATTCTTCCCATCACTCCGGCACTGAACACCGGCAAGCCTTCGTCCTTCCAGCTTGGCCGTTACCTTGTCGCCCTTCCGACTGCTCAAGCCTGCCACCCTCGTTTCTCACCGCAACTCCACACTGGCAAGACCAGCTCACAGCTTCGTCGAGTTTACCGCACAATCGATCTGGCAGTTCGATGACATGGAACAGTTTACTTCTGCTTTTCCATGCATCACTCAGTGCTCTAGCTTCAACACACGCTTACTGCCCTTACTGCCCTTACACACGCTTACTGAATGCAGAGCTCTTGCCAAGGGTTTTGCATTCAACGTCTCCACCCGCACTTAAATAACACACACCCTCTAACCTCAATGGACCCTTCATTGAACTCAGGAACAGGAACGTCATTCCAGAGTTCAAGCAAGCTCTCAACGCCCAACAACACCTCCGTCAACAACGCAGTTCAAACCACAGAACCGTCTTCATTTGGCAAACACATCAATTTTTGTACAGTTAACCTACACAGAACTTCACCACATTCTCTTCCCTTCAACAAGTGAATGAGAACTTGAATGCCATTTCTGTTCCGAACACTCAGCCCACTCTCTCCTAATCAAACCACAGGCTATAACTCCCATGTGTTCCACCTTTACATTCCACACCACCCGGTTTTCTAAAGGTGAACTATGACGGAACAAAATCAATTCAAATTGTAACTCCAATCAACAGGATTATCACCTTTTTCCTTCAATCCTTGATTTGCAATTTCAATCATAATCGCTTCAGTATGATCATCCACACCCCTTCATTCACTGGAACCTCTATCAACTCCACAACGATCCAAGTCAACAACCTCGGCACAAGGTAATATTTCTTCGTTCCATTTCAAATTATCTTTGAAGAATCTTTGGCAGAAGAAAATTCCGCAATGCCTCTCGTAATCAGTGAGGCATTCACAGAGTCTGACTCCAGGGAAACCAGCTTGCAACCCTAGAGCACCCGTCATATGATACCCACCACCGGTTCTGATAAGGTTGACTGTGAATGTTAAAATTTGGATGGGCCGTGAATGCTTTAGTGTATATTACCGAAGGGCAACTAGAAACTAAATTTTGCAAGCCGTGAGGGGCCGGCTGTAAATGGTTTTTACTGCCTAAAGGAAATTTACATTACCTGTGCCCGCCCTGCCTTCCCTTTTGAGTCACCACCATGACAGATCGAGAGTGGAAAAAGCTGGTGTGCCACGCATGCGTACCTAGGTTGTGAAGCTGGGTGGATCAAACTAGCTTTGAAACCTGTAGGGAAAGAAAGCATCCTTGGGAAGGAATGCTAAAATTCACAGGTAATTGATATTTTAGGCAATAGAAACCATTTTCAGCCGGCCCTAGCTGGGGAGACGGCAAATTTTTTTTTTAACCTCAGGTTACAAGATTCAGTTTATATTGTAATGGAATATTTTCTGAAGCTACCAGGCTACAAATGAGTGTTTGATTAATATTCTCCAAAGTGTGATAGTAACTGG
>JAHWFP010143611.1:28684-100449 GCA_023313725.1 Lithobius niger | reverse complement strand
ATTACCCTTGTTGGAATTCGCCTAAGCCTAATCACGTCGTTTTATCCGACTTAGAACGGGTACTGCAGCAGTTTAAAGATGTAGTATGTGGTAAAATAGAGTGAAAAGCACAGTGCTACAACGTATGTAAACTGCCGTAGCTTAGCTCCTATAGCTTTAATTACCCTTGTTGGAAAATATACATCTTCATCTTTCATCTAAGCCTAATTACGTTCATTTATCCGAATTAGAACGGGTACTGCAGCTGTTTAAAGTCAGTAATTGTGTATGTAACATGCGTTAACGGCTAAAATAACTTAAAAAAGGATTAATTTTACCAAAAATATGAATAGATCCTTTCTTGAAGGAGTTTTTATTCTAAACATTATTGGTAACCGGTTAATTTTCAATCGGATGAACAGTGTAGACGCTAGAAGCAAAAAAACCGTTCTGGTGTCGCCATTTTGGCCGCCATCTTGAATTCCCCAAGGGTGCCAAGGTGGCATCATTATGTTTTGGAGTAGGGATATATTGTAGAACATCTCTGCGCAAAAACATTTTGTGCAGATAGTTTTTTTAGGTTAGGCCAAAAATGAGCATTTGGCAACTGGACTATAGTATTTTTCGATTTTACAGTCCTGCAACTTCATAATTAACTTAATGGAAATAATTTGGGTGCATTATGTCCAATATAAACAATACTACTAAAGGAACGAAATTGTGTTCCTTCGTTTATTACTGTAGAATCTATACAGGGTAATCAGTTAAGTTGTGACCCAGCTTGACAGCTAAAGTACTACTGAACGAATGTGTTATGAGACCCGGGTAATGTGATGAGGCCAAGAAGAGCTATTAATTGGACAAGAAATGGATGACCTTGTCAAATATTATCAAGGTCATTCAACTGCTAACTTCTTAAATATGCATCACACACCGGAGTATAAATTAGGAATATGCAGGGCACAAAGTAACATTACCAATGCAAAAAAAAAAAGCAGAACGAAAATCTGACCAGATTTGCAGGACCTATGACGTACGTAAAATGACTACTTTCAACCCCTGAATGACATTCCATTCAAACACTCCGTCGTGCAGGAAGCATCACCTTTCAACGCACAGTCGTGCAGGGAAGCAACGCGTTACCTCTAGTCGACCTTCCTTAAAAGGCTGCCGTTGTCAGTGGTGAAATCCCCAGCTTAGAGGTTGATTGTTACGTCTAAGCTGCTTTAAGAAGTTGATTGTGAAAATCTCAGAAGACTTTATGAAATGAAAGTTGCTGTGTGCATTGGGCCACATTATTATTCTGATACCTTTAGTGGATTGAGAATGGCGGGTCCTTGCGTTAGTAAGCTGAGTGGCGTGTAATGGGACTGTTGGTTATTAAAGTATTATTCGCACTCTTTGCACTCTTTGTGTAGGGTGCCTGGCTTCAGGCCGTTACCCTCATTAAAATTCAATTCAATTCAACCTTAAAGTAATCTTCGATATTATTAAAAGTAATGTATGGGTCACGTATCCCGTGTTTCTCGAAACGAAGCTCTGTAATGTCATATGTCTGCCTTCCGTAACTCCTCATACTATCTATTAAGTTGCATTGTTATTGCAACTTAATAGTTACAAACAACATGAAAATTATTTATCTGAAATGCGCTATTTCTATAGAATTAATGCTTGATTTCTTTGTCCAAGTAATTAGCTATATCTACTACGCATTAAAATAAATTCTTCGATTGCCACTTCAAAAAAATCACAATATAAAGATCGCTGCATAACCTAACAAAAGAACTGATGTCTAAACAACAATCAGTGCCGCAACACCAAGTTTTAAAGTTCAAGTTTAAAGTGTCAACGAAACCTTGCAACAAAAACGTAAAGAAACCACGTTGCATGGCATGGCATACAACTGGCTTGCGGAACTCTTCCATCCTAATTGTAAGTTGCAATGTTGCTATTAAATTGCAAAAATCCGCCATACTTATCAGCATGCATGAAAAATATTTATCTGAAAAGGGTAGTTTTTGTAGAATTAATACTTTGCTCCTTTTTGCAAGTAATTAGTTATTCCTAGTTTGCGTTTAAAGACTACAAACGCAACTACAAAATTCGACTATTCGACTATTTCGACTACAAAATCGACCACTAATTCATAAAACGACAATATCAGTTACAAAAACACTTCTTGTCCTACCAAATAGTAAACGTCCATGGATTATTAATTGCCTAACAGTTAAGAAATCTTTCACCAAAGTGAGTGATATTGCTCGCATATTTAAAAGATGATGTTGAAATGATGAGTGTATTATGTAGTTTCGTAACGTATTTGTCTTGTAACCACTACCAAGTTAAGTTGATACGAATAGGACTATGTTGGTTGTTTGGTGTTACAGATATTGAATTTGTTGCGAAAACGATGGCATCCATTGGAAACAATCTTGGACTTGACTCTTGCACTCCTAACCCTTGCTTACATAATGGTCTGTGCGTTCATATTCAAGGAAAGGATACGTGCCAGTGTCAGGGTCATCATACAGGTAAGCATCTTTATGTATTAAAACTACTAAGAGTTTATTTTACAAGTGCACAATGCTACTTCAATTATGAATATGAACGGTAAATGACTTCTGCATTCATATCCTAAGAAAGGATACATACTAGTGTCAGGGCACAAGTACGGAATTAAAACTATTAAGGGTGTATGTTACAACCGTACATTTCTATGACATCATAAAAATTGACGGGGAAAAAACTATGATGGTAATGTACGTAGAAAGTGAGCTTGAGGCACGGATTCAAAGGGGTATGGTGGAAGCGATGAGCCTCTCTCCTTGGTGTCGACGCGCCATTAAGCTTCAATCCCCTTCTCTCTCTCCTCACTACAACCTTAAGTAATTTATACTTAGAAAATCATCCCCTATGGTAATTTCAGTAATTACTTATGTCTTAGTAATACAACTCCATACAGTAACATAATTATTATACTAGGCATACAGATGAGTTCTGATGAACACTATTACTTTGCCAAGTAAGAGATGCTATAATACAATCCACCCAAAACCAATACTGGTAGAAACACCCGCCAAGTTTCAAAAACGATCGGTCTTTGAAGGTAGTGATATCATTCAACCAGGGAAAGGCCGCCAAGTTCATTTCACATGCTTAAAGGGCAATTACAGCCATTTTGACATGCATGTTTTACTTTTGGACCACTTACACAATAACTAAATACAAGAATTGCGGTTAGAATACGTTACGTACGTCCGATACAACAAATTAATTACTGCATCACCAAAACACGATACGAAGACCGCCATTGTTTTACTGGAACGCGCAGAAATTAATGCCGACAGATAGCACTCATCAATTTCGACTCACAGCCACCAGAGCTATCTCAATCGGCTGCGAGTCGATATCGATGAGTACCATCTGTCGGCATTAATTTCTGCGCGTTCCAGCAAAACAATGGCGGTTTCCGTAGCGTGTTTTGGTGATGCAATAATTGAATTGTTGTACTGGACGAACGTAACGTATTCTTACCGCAATTCTTGTGTTTAGTTATTGTGTAACTGGTCCAAAAGTAAAACATACATGTCAAAATGGATGTAATTTCCCTATAAGTTGCTTCGATTCCATTTTTGCACACACTGGCTACCAATCGCTGATTTTGTCCGCTTTGCTCACTCAATCAGCGTATCCCCTTCATTTGTTTTGTTTATCCCTGCACCTTCCCCGTAATTTTGCAAGATTTCAACAGCATTAGGATTTATTCTCGACATGATAAGACATGCTTTTAGCTGGTTACAGTGGATAGACACATGTAACTTAGGACTGTAAACATACAAAGGTCACAACGTCTTATATTCCTCTCACATTTTACTGAATGATGGTTATTGGTTTCCAAAATTAAGAATTTTTTTCGTGTGCTTTTTTCGTTTACATTTAGGCATGCAGGTACCCCCGAAGGTCGCTGTTACTAAAACAGCAGAACGCGACGCATTTTATTTTGGGGTTATTAACAAAAAACCCGTTAGCTCGTGGATGCTCGTATTATTGCGTAACCAGCATCTAACGTGCATCCTTTTATTCTTACGCAATCCACGGCAACGTTAATGTTTGCTTATTTTGTCCTTCTTTACAGTTCAGTTTTTAGTTCGTACAGGCTTTCACAATAAATCTAAGGAGCAGTGTTGATTATTCAAGCCATTGTTGCTTGAAATCTTAGGTCGTAACTTGGAAAAGAAACGAAATTTAAATTCGCTGACGGCGAATTTCAAAACCCTCCCACGCATTTGTCCTGACCCCCTAGAACCCCGGCCAGGACAACTAGTGGCCATGCATCAAAATGACCATGCTCAGATCACCATGCATCCGTGTGCAAAAGTTCAGGTACGTAGGCCGTCTCAATTTTGCGCTAGCCATGAGCAAAAAGTCTATGGGATTTAAGATTGGAAAAATCTTATTAACTAGCTAACTAGCTAGCTAGACAGTAACA
The DNA here is from genome assembly GCA_023313725.1 of Lithobius niger. NCBI lineage: Eukaryota > Metazoa > Arthropoda > Chilopoda > Lithobiomorpha > Lithobiidae > Lithobius > Lithobius niger. The sequence goes on along the minus strand of JAHWFP010143611.1, from coordinate 95,981 downwards.
TAAAAACAACGTTATTGACTCGTCTCTCTTTCTATGAATGGTGGACACTCAGCCTTTAACTTTCAGTTTTTCTTAATCTCTGACCCTTCCCCTTACATTTTCCACAATTTGAAAGATTTCTGTCGCATTGGGATTTATCCTCAACATGCCAAAATATGCTTTTAGTTGTTTACAGTTAACAGACACATGTTTGCTAGTGTGGCCCCCTTTTTATCATTAACAATCAATTTTATAACAATCGGATGTCTACAATGGGATGATCGACTGTTACACACACTAGTGTGTGTCTAGATACTTTATTTTCGATATTCTCATTTCCATTTTACACAGCAATTACTCAGTATGAAGCAAGTAAACATCGAAGCGATAAATAGTATTAATGTTTTTTGTAATTATTTTCTGCATTCTTCGCACTAAAAGAAGTACTGGAGTATATTGTGGCAGATGGCTTTGTGTGGTTCATAAATTATAGAAAGCCACTAGCCGAAGAGATCAGTATCCCTTACGACAACTAAAAATCGGCTTAGCCTTCCAACAGAAAACCCAAATATCTACAAAACAATTTTAGGTAAGGATTCCTTCTTCGCATTCGTGTATTTCATGTACCAAAAGTCCTCCAATTTAGTTTCCTCCAGTTCGGAACAAAATTGTAAACATGATCATGTCCCAGTCAGACAAACGCACTCACAGACAAGCAAATCAGTATATTACTATTAATACTTTGCGTTTGTAGTCTTGATTAAAAAGTGAGCAGTGTTTTACACTTTTGTCCCACAATGGCACCTTTAATTTCAGCATGATAGTTTATTTCATTTCCCTGTAATCCCTTTTCATTCGTTTGCCATACTGGGTGAAAGAAAGTGGTCTTCCACCATACTTGCCGAAAAAATGATAAAGTGGTAAAATACGAAACGGTGTCTGGAAGTTTCTCAAGTGGTCAAAACGACTACATTGCTGAATTGGTCCTACGCTGTTATTAGTAAAAGCGGCAGCCTTTACTGTAAGGTGTGACCTCGGTCTCCCATGTTAAAGCCGAAATTTGGAAGCTTAATTTCTCCGCCGTCGTTCTACATTTTCCACTGAAATTTGGTATATAGGCCTTGTGGGACTTGGCCAACACGTGTACCAACTTTTATTAATTTCTCATTTGTCACATTGGAGATCTGGACTTCAGCTGGAATCGTAAGTTTTATTTTTGTCGTACACGGTGGTGGTTTACATAACGATTTCACGCCATTCTCCCTTGTTAAAGCTAAAGTGTCCGTTGCCCATTTGGCTTGCCGTCCTATATTACAAATACGAACAAAGCCGCTGATAGATAGCTGCTCACAAACCAACTTCCAAAAGAAAGACTTGCACTGAATGAGCGAGCGAAGCGAGCTAAATTCAGTGCCTTTTGCAACGAGTGCAGACAACCAGCTTGTATGTCAAAGTACCTATAGAATTAGAAAACAAAAACGAGCTCGTTTGATGTTTAACGAAAGGTTTAACTGATCCGAAGTCAAAACAGCAAAGGAACACAAATAAACTTTCCTGCAAGGTTTCACATACCGCAGTACTGTTTAGCCCATGTGAAACCTTACTGCTGTATGCAACCATTAGACACGTAAATAAAATCAAAACCATATCCCAACTTTCAAAATTGTTGTAAGAATAATATAGTGTATAATATAGGCTACTCACTCGCCTAATTTCGGGGCTAAATCTTTCATCATCATTCTAGTCCGGTCGTCTCCTTTCCGTTCATCCTATTGATACATACACGAGTTTTTAAGATTTCATATTCAAGACTTCAGGACTGGTATTTCATTTTTATTTTCAACGATATTTCCAGGATTTCAAGGAGTCGCACGAACCCTGAATTAGTTAATCTGTAGGTCTGCACTAAGCACACTAAAAGTATGGTTTTTACGATTTTTCAGCAATGTACTTTAGCCAAGTTGAATGAACCAATCAGACATAACGTGTTCTAAAGTAAAAACTGTAAGAAACATGTGAATACAGCAGTAAAGTTTCACGTGGATTAAACAGTACAGGAACACTGCGGTATGTGAAACCTTACAGGAAATTTTATTTGTGTTCCTTTGCTGTTTTGACTTTGGATCAGTTAAACCTTACCTTAAACATCAAACGAGCTCGTTTTTGTTTTCTAATCAACATAAGCTTTGAACAAAGCATGCAACAATTACATGGTCAAAATCTGAAGCATTTTAACACCCAGGTGTCTATTCAGAAGCCAACCAACTAGCAAGATCGGGGAAGTCAGAAGTTTCTCATTGGCCTGTTCGACTCGTAGTCGCCTACTCTGCCGTAATGGGTTTCAAGAATGGCCCCTGCCCAACAACGTCCCGACTGCCTCAAACCAGCCAGTCCGCCTCTGTGTGTAAAACGTAATTTTGCCGGCCCCCATGAAAGCCAGCTGAAAATTGTTTTTTTTTGGCTAAGGAAAAAAATACATAAACTGTTAATTTTTGCATTCATTGTTCAGGGATGTGTTTCCCTGGAGGTTTTTCGGTGCCCTGCAGCCAACGGCGTCGTAACCCTGCTGTGCAGGTGTTGTGCGCAGCCCTCCTCTATAAAAGCGCATTCGTGCCTCCTTTCGGCCATCATTTTTTCTCTCAATATGTTAGGCGGTGACTCGAGAGGGGAGGTAGGGCGGGTTACTTACGTATTTTTTTTCCTTAGTAAAAGAAACAATTTTCAGCCAGCCTTCATGCGGGATAGCAAAATTACGTTTCCTTGTTGCTGGAAAAAATCCATAACCTGTTAATTTTTGCATTAACAGATTAAACCTCGTCAAAGTTTGCTGGCAGGCACTGCCTTGACATGCGCCCTTGGGTTACGAGCCGGCTTCCCCCCAAAAGTTTCCTAACTTCGCACTTTCCCAGAAAACAGAAACCGGAGTTGTGGATTTTGTTTTGTCAAATGTGGTGGCCTGAAATGGGTCACCTTCCGTCTCCTTGGACTGGACTTTCTTTAGTTTCTGAGTGCTTGAGGGGGGTTGAATCACACATCTGGTTGTGACGATGGGGCCCAGAAGATGTGATCCATTGGCTTGCTTCGTCATCTCCGAAAGTTGTAGGATGTGAAGACGGAGCTGTTTCGCCATGATGCTGCTGTTTAGATGTCCGAAACTGGAATGGAGTTGTGGAATGTCCAAGAAGTGGAGACTGGCCGTAGCTTGTGTGCTTTCAGTCTGATGCCGTTGTCACTGCAACTGACGTTGGGGTCTGCATACACGATGAGGGTTGTTTCTCTGATTCAATGAACTCTCTTTACTGCAGAGGTTTCGCCAAAGCTTGTTGCGAAGGGGAGAAAGAGTTGATTTCTTTCTATGCGTTGATCAGCATTGTCAGTTCATGAGACATATTAACGATGTGCTCGTGCAGGGCAGAGGTGTCGTTCGGGTTTGTGATGTACGATGTGTGTCAGTGCTGGAATTGTTATAGGTTTTGACAATACACAGGCACGTTGTGTCTTTGCCTGGAAATCGGCTCTTGGGGTTAAGGTTACAGAGGTAAAATCTGGTGCGAAACTATAGTAAACCGGATCGGCTGATCATGCTTGGATTTCGTTGCACCGAATACTTGCGGCTAGAGTCACTAGAAAGACGGTATTTTTGGTGAGGATGTCCGTGGGGCTGTTTTGTAGCGGTTCATAAGGCTCTTTATGAGTGCTTGAAAGACGATGGAGGGGTCCAAGTTTGGGAAGGATCGTTTTGTGGCTGGTCGTAACATCTCAAAGAATTTGCTGACAGATGAGATTCCGTAGTCGTCGAGGAAGTTTGAGCTTCCTGCTGCTTTGATGATTGTGTTTAGGGCTGACCGGTCGGCCAGGATCGTGGAGACTCTGAGTCCTTCGTTGAAGAAAGTGTTCAAAATTTAGCAGGTCGGCAATGGGGAAATTGATCGGATTGGCCTTCCGTCTATTACACCAGTGAAACTTTCTTGACCACTGTCTGTCGTCAATTCAGTTTGTTGACGTTCGAATGGCCTGGCTTGCGATTCGGGTTACCTTCTCCTCATGAATGTTTGCCTTTTTTAGGCGTTTGATGATTGTCGTTACCCGTGAAGGTGTTGAGTGTTGGGATTTGGATGAAGTTTGGTTCTCTTTTGCTGAGGCAGATGATTCTGCCATCTGAGGAAGGCCTTTTGGAGTGTCTGTGATGAGTTTTAGACAATGAGGGAGCCGAGCTCCTGCTGGCTAGTTTGGTGTAATGAGTAGAAGGAAGCCTCTTGACTGCGAGATTTTTTCCTGGACTTGAGGAAGCAGCTTGAACGGGGGGAGGCAGTTGGCATTAAGGTTCTCCCATGGAAAGGTTAAAGCATATACTGCTGTTGCTTTTCTGTCCGGGACTGGACTGACGAAGTGGGGACGTCTGTCGTAGTACCTTGTGGAGAATAGGTCTGTTATTGGGGTGCCCCATATGTTGAAAAGATATTCGCAGATGGATTTCTTTGACATTCATTCTCCGTTTGGAGGTTTCTTCCAAGAGAGAGAACCTGCAATTATGTTCTTGTTCTATGGATGTGGAGCAGCAGGTTCGTTGTGTTGAGTTGAATGCAGAGATGGAAGATTGGCGAGGTTATCTCGTGGAGTTTGCGGGATTTCGTTCATCCTACCTTCTTGATGTGAGCAACTGCTGTTGTATTGTCTGCTTGGACTTGTACAACCTTTCACTTGATTTGTTCTTGAAAATAAAGAGCGGCCTTGAGGACTGCTTTGAGTTCCAGGATGTTTATGTGATCATGGTCCGGATTGGTCCAAGTTTCTGATGTTTGATGGTGCCCTATCTGTGCTCCCCACCCCTCCAGTGAGGCATCGGACAATGGGAGGAGGTCGGGGTGAGGATCGTGAAGCGGAATCGTTTGTGAGAATATTTGGATGTTCAACCACCAAGGAGCGTTTCCATCGGAAAATCCGGATGTGTTGGGCGTTGATGGTTTGACTGGAGTTGGTTCCAACATGTCTTCCACCCTTACTGGTGAGGGCATCATTGTTGGAGATTTAGGTTGAATGAAACTCCTGATGAGATGAAGTCTTCAGTTGGGTGTTGTAGCAACTTCATGTTTTTAATGCTGAAGCCCAGTTGGCTGAGAAGGTTGATGGCGTAGTCTCTTTTGATTTGAGGCTTTGACTTGACGTTGGGCGTTTAGAAGCCAGTTGTTGAGATGGGTGCTTGCTTTTATCCAATGTGGGGGGGGGGGGGGCAGAACTGGTAGTGGTTCATAGGAGGCACCCCATCAGCCGAAGCTGTGGCAAGTGACCTAGGTAGTTGAGCCAGGAACAAATGTTCGAGCAGTGAATACTCGATTGACAAATGTTCGAATGGCGCATGTTTGACCAAACGAACGTGCGATCAAAGGGTGTTGTGACAGCAGGAAGTGGTGGAGGCGGCAGACCTCAGGAAAAAATGCTCGAGCAACGAATGCTTGAATGACGGATGCTCGAATGGCGAATTCTTGACCAAAGTAATGTTAGATCGAAGGGTGACAGCGGCAAACGGAAGAGGCAGTGGATCTCAGGGATGAGTACTCGAGCGACAAATGCTTGAAAGACGAATGCTCTGTCAGACGAATGCCCAACCAACGGTAGGGGCGGCAGATCACAAGAGCAAATGCTCGGCCATACGAATGCACAACCAACAGTTGAGGCGGCAGGTCCCGGGAACTGGGGCTCAAGCAGTGAATGCTTGAATGACGAATGCTTGGCTATTTGAATGGTCGAACAACGGTGAAGACAGCTGGTGTTTGGAACGAATGCTCGAGCAACGAATTCATGAAAGACGAATGCTCGAGCAACGAATTCATGAAAGACGAATGCTCGGCCTGACTAATGTCCTCCCACCTGTTGAGGTTGCAGGTGTTGAGAACGAGAGTTCGAGCAGTGAATGCTCGGTCAGACGAATGACCGACCATCAGTTGAGGCTGTAGGTGTAGGTGTCAGTGACGAGAGCTCAAGCAACGAATCCTTGTATGACGAATGCTTGGCTTGGCGAATGTGCGACCAACGGTGAAGTCAGTAGGTCTCAGGAACGAATGCTCGAGCACCGAACGTATGAATGACGAAGCTCGGCCAGATGAATGGATTACTAACTGTTGATGTGGCAGGTCATAGCAACAAATGCTCGAACGACGAATGCTTGCCAGTGGGAGCTCGAACGATGACAGCTTAAAGGACGAGAGCTCGGCCAGATGAATGCGCGATCAACAGGTAAGGCTTTAGGTCTCAGGAACGAGTGCTTGAGCAGTGAATGCTGAATGACGAATGTTTCCATGAATGACGAATGCTCAGCCAGATGACAACTCGGCTGACAATTTCCCTTGCAGCCAAATACGAGCTGCTGGTTTGCATGCCGTCTGACTTGAAACTTCACTCAAAACGTATGTTTTGTCTACGAATGAGACGAGCAGTGGAGTCAGCAACACCAATCGGCTTGTTTTTCATTCTATGTGTAGGGTCATACTACGATCGAGACGAGCTGGGAGAGTTGAAAACTCCTTCCGTCTTGAAAACTGCACTCCAAACATGGGTTTAGCCACGCATGAGTCGAGCAGTGGTGTTAGAACACTATTCTGCTTGTTTCTTCACTCAATGTGCGGCATCAGTCACGATCGAGACGAGGTGGGGGAGATGAGAACGTCATCCGAGAAACTGCAGTCAAACGTGTGTTATAGCCACGTTTGAGACGAGTAGGGGTGTTCACAACACCGTTTGGCTTCATAGTCACTTGATACGAGGGCTAAGCGCTGATCGAGACTAGGTGGAAAGAGTCGTCTGTCTTGAAACTTTATTCCAAATGTGGGTTTTAGCTACGATTGAGGTAAGCAGGTGTTAACAACACCATTCCGCTTGCTTTATTCAATCGATGAGTGGGAACAAGTCACGATCGAGACGAGCTGATAATTGAGAGGCGCCATCCGGCGTGGAAAACTTCACTCAAATCGTGATTTTAAATACGAATGAGACGAGCTGTAGTGTAGACAACGTCATCAGTCTTGAAATGCAGGCAAAATGGACGAATGAAAGTGCTTGAGGCTGCAAGTGGTCTGTTAGGGCAGTGGAAAAATCCAGGCTGGGATTGTGCTAATACAAGCCGGCTTGAATGGTTGAAGTGGCGGTAGTGTTGATGGTATCATCATTCACATTCACATGTTGATTCGGATTTGGGGTAGATCCGGTTGACTTTGCTGAGAGAGCAGGAGCAGTTACCTCGAGATTAATGCGATGAGAGATCCAATGGTTGCTTGGGCGAATGTCCTTCTTGACGCTGAGCTCGCATTCGCTCATGCTGGCGCTTCAGTTGGGTGTAAGCGGTCCTAGCAGCTTGGAAATCAGCTTTGAATGACGAGAGGTGAAGGCTGAAAGGGGGGGGGGGGTGAATAGATGGAGCGAAAGTCATTTTGTACCGGTACAAATTGTTACGAGAGGGAGGGAAGGGGTAAGAAGGGATATTGACAAGACAGATAAATTTTCAAGGGGAGGGATAAAATGCGGTTTGTTACGTAACAAACTGCTAGGCCTAATGAACAATGTTGTGTTGGTTGTTTGTTTTTAGTTTGTCTTGGCCATCCTAATTACAAAACTCAGTGCAACACACAAACACCAAAATACAAGACTTAAGGCAAATGCAAATCACTCTGGCTAGATACAGCTAGGAGGAAATAACTCTGACAGAGGGCTGGGGAGAGAACAATTGGAGGAAGCTCGACACTGACACACCAGTGGCTCTAGCAAAGAGTGCCACTGCCTTCAGACTCCGGATGGGAAATCCCCCCCTCCCCCCCAGAGACGGACAGAAAACTAACCATTTTGGGGTGACTGTGAAGATAACCGACCAGACCTGCCTCTGCAGGTGGAGGAAAGGACAGAAGAACAGGAAATGCTCACTGGAGAAATCTACCCCACACATAGTGCGGAGTGGCGATGTCGTCCACCCCAGACGAAACTAGTGAGCACAGAGCAGCGAATGCCCGGTACGAAGGCACGACACTATCCTAGCCATCCAGTACGGCAGACATGATATGATTGATGTAATACCACACTCAGGCTGCACAGCGAAGAGGGCACGGCCTGTAGTGCAGGTCGGTCATTCCTCATTCTACTTCCGGAGAAACCAGGAGCAGAGCAAAGGCCGCTTGGCCCAAGGAGCAGTGACGACCGAAAGACAGTCTTCACCACAGTGTGCAGCCTGCTCATTGCCGACCGAGCCAGAATTTCCCTTGACCAGATGCACAGATGCAACACCAAACTGATGCGCAGCCCACAGCTTCTTGCAGATGGAGAACACAAACGGGTCACGTAGGCTCAGGGTAACGAGAGCACACCGGAGGAGAGCCACAGCCGACTGGGAGTCCATAAAGACCGTAAAGGACGGTAGGGCAAGATCTAGAGCAACATCCAGTGCCACGGAGATGGCACACAATTCGTACTCTGTAGAAGAGGATACCAACTCCAGTCGCCGGGTAAAAATATTTTCAGGGCGGGAATGGCAACTCCAATGCCCCCAGACTACTCAGCATGATGGAAAAACTCATCACACAGCGTGATGGAAAGACTCATCACAGAAGACCGCTCACTCTGTGGGGATACTATCAACGACAGACAGCAGTCCCAGACACCAGGCCTAGGGACAGAACGGCTTTGCCCACGAGACAGATAGTAGCCGAAAAGCCGACAGATCCCGCACCACCTAGGCACCACGACCCAGAGTACCAAGATCCTCCAGGGCAACCCAACCGAGACTACAGTAGTCAACAATTGCCTTCCCGACCGGATCCGCCTCTCCTCTCCCAACATTTCTAAGACAGAGCACCACCAGGAAGTCCTCGGAACGGAAGTGGAGCGGGGGCTCACAGCACTCCACCCACAGGGCTTCAACAGGCGTAGAAACGAGGCACCCAGAAACTACACGCAGACAAATGTTAACACTCACGTAAAGAGAATGTATGTGTCGCTGTAACGGGCACAGAAAAGGAAGGTTATAATCCAGAAGAGCCGGATAAAGTATAAAGGACAACCTTGCCATCTAGCACAATGGTGAGCGTGGATCGCGGCCTGACCGCAGACCTGGTGAACACCACCAGGTCCGTCTTGGCAGGGGCCAAGTAGAGTCCTCTCTCCCTGAGACGTGAGGAGACAATAGCCACACCACGTTCGGCACAATCACAGCAAACAGCCGGATCATTGCCCACAAACCAAAGAGCCACATCATCTGCATAGCAAACTACATTTGATGATTCACCTATCTCCAGAAGAACATCATTGATCCCACACCTATCTTGACCAGGCTGTACTGAACCCACTCCATACTGACAGTATCGTAGGCAGCCTTGATGTCAAAAAAGACTGCTACGATGGTAAGCCCATGGACCCACCCCCCTTTAATCCCTGACAGAAGACACATAACAGCATCCTGAGCGCTCCTGTCAGCCTGGTACGCAAACTGCATAGGGGCAAGACAGTTCTATTATTCAAGGTGCCACTCTAGGCACCTGATGAACATGTGCTCATACACCTTTCAAAGGCTTGACAGGAGCGAGATCAGGTGATAAAACAACAAAACAACGAACACCATCCATACGAAAGGGATCATCTACAAATTACGTAACTTGGGGAGGGGGTGGGGAAGTTTTGAACGTTGAGAGCAAAATGCTTTGAGCTTTGTGAAGCCTCCAGCATTGGCAATGAAGCTTGCGGCAATATTTTTTTTTTGCCTAAGAACCTTTTTTTTGCAACTGTCATAATCATACTGATTCAACATACAATAAAAACAAACACTCCTCGCAGCATCTGCGAGTCATTGAGGGCCGCACGGGGGCGAAGGGTGGGGGGATAATTTGTTCTCTCCCCCCACCCCAAGAAAGACTGTGAAACCTTAATTCCATTTTTTTTACTGATCTGTTTTGGTTTTTTATTTATCGTTTTAGTTTAAGAGTCTGACTGGATTCATTTGTTGTGGTAGTGGGTAGCGGCTGGGAGGGGACGTACAATTGCCAGTTCACCCCAGGACTGTAGGAAGGGTAAGGCGAACAAAGCACCCGCCTAGGGTGCCGCCTTCCTAGGAGCGCCACGTCGAATTCCTGCTAACTGTTTAACCGCGGAAGTGGGTGTTAAAGCACAAATATAGTTTTAACGGATGGCGTTGCACACAAGTTCACAACGCCCTAAGAAGGAGACGTGCTTGCTCCTTTTTGGTTTAGTGCTTTCTTTGTAATTTCCAGATGTTTTGTTAGCCGATTATTCTTTTTTTCTTTTGTAATCAGAAAACTAAAAACTGAAATAAAAATAAAGGTTTATAGAGAGGCACTTAATTCTTGCTTCTCCAGGGAAGGCTTCCATCCAAAAAATGTGGAATGGGAGAAAAAAAACGATATCTGGCTTGCGGTTGAAGTAGTTATTTTGAAGTGTTTATTTTCAATTTGTTACACCGCAATAGTTTATTCTCATCTCTTTATTACCTTAATTGAAGTTTTTTGAGCAGTTTACAAGCCAAAATTTTCATGAAATCACATTTGTTCAATAAGAAAACAATTGTTTTATTTTTATTCGTTAATCTTCGTAGTCTTCAACCACTTCAATTGCCCAGTACAGGGGTGTCTCTCTCATTTTCTTGGAGTATAGTTAGTATTTAGTTATGTAAGCCTCAATATAATATTCGTGAATTCTTTTGCAATAGGCAGTCGAGGGGGGGGGGAGGGGCCCGCTCGGTTAGCTCGCGTAGGGCACCAAGAGATAATTACAGCCCTGGTTCCCCCTACCCCAGACACGGCCCTGGAGCCATTGTGAACGCAATTGTGCGGCCACCTGGCCTAAAAGAAAAGGTAGGTTTTAATTTTTAATTTTGGTACTAGAACGTTATTTCTCTACACTGGCGTATACGAATATTCACAAACCTATTCAAATCTATTAAGTAACCTCTCAGAAGCATAATACACCGTTTAATTTTAATTTCGTCAGGGTGGTTATCATCAAGAAAAAAAAACCGTAAATTCTCGATATCATTCGTTTATGCAGTAGAAATTATTATAACAAAAGATTTATAGAATTAATATGCAGCTCATTTAAAGAAGTTCTGGTTGCTATTTTTTAACCATAATTTTAAATTCTGTTATTCTGACAACATTTTACAGCCGTTAAATAACTTCAAACATCCTGTCTTTAAAAGAATATCGTAAAAGTGCAATATTTTGCAAACGTCTGCAGATTTCCAGCATTTAAAACTGCCGCTGGAAATGTGGCTAACCCATTCTGTCTCCTTAGATTGTGTCTCCTTAGGGCAAGACCCGCTGAGATAGTAGCTGTGCTCCACTCCAATGAAGTACAGCTACTATGTCAGTGGGCCTTGCCTTAGGGTCGTCTCCTTAGATTCGCCACCATAAGACGTGGCGGCGAACTAAAGTGCCACAACAATAAGGCTAGTACAGCGCTTTTATGCTTTGGCTTTATACACGAAACGACCACGTGGGCAATGGTTTAATTCGACCATATGTCACAAGCAGTTTCGTGACTTATAATACTCTAAAGACTAAACAAATTCATCGGTCGACTATAACAAGTAAAAAGCATTAGCCCAGCAAAAACTATCCAAGAAGGGTATACAAAAACAAGACTCATCAATTCCAGCCACAAGTGAACCGAAGGGAATACAAGACTGAGGAAAACACTTAGAGAAAGTGCACACACTTGCAAAACTAAATTAAGAACTACAAGTTCCACAGATAAACTGAAAGAGAAAAGGGACAAGTAATTACATAAAAACTGAAAACGAAATCAAGAACCCAATGAATAAACTTTAGAAAGAGGTGTTATAAGAAAGGAAGCAGAAGAGACAATCCTATAAGGTTATCAATTTACGAGAGTTTGTGATTATATTATTTTGATTAGCATATATAACTGAATGTTCATTTTATTTTAGAAGACATAAGTATAGTTTATTTATAATCATAGAATTAAGAACAAAATGATTGAATGTCAGTTGGAGAAAAACAAGGATGTGACGTGGGTATACAGACGAGAAGCTATAAGTTATTTTGGTCAATAAACAAGGACGAAGTAGGTGTGGAGAATGAGAGAACGTGGATCCCGATATCCGGCGTCAGGTGAAACGTCATGGGATGTTGGAAGTCAATGATGGCGAAGTAAGGAAAGAGCGGTGACTACTTCTTGTCGTACGTCACAGGTGTCTACGTAGTTACGATCACTCATGTCCTCAACAACTCACCGTTAGTATTTCCGTATCTTGGGTACTTAAGCAAATACAAACTAGTAATCACTCTCTTCATGAAAATCAAGTTTTTTACTGTATAAGAATCAAGTTAAGAGGGCCGAACGAACATACCTGGCGGAACGGTGAATTCAACGCAAGGACATATTGGTGAGTTGAGTGACAAACGTATTATAATTCTACTTAGAAAGTTGCCACTGGTTCATTTCTAAATATTTGAGTGATCGGTAAATAATTATATTCAAAGGAGTGATCATCGACGACTAAACACCCTACTTCGGTCCTTTTGTTAATTACTGTTACTTGCTAATCCAATAAGTTTTTCCATTTGGTCGTTTATAATACTAATTACTAATTCCTAATACTGTAACCAATTGTAATCGAATTCTTTCATTTTATTAAATATATATTTACCTCCTTACCTCGAAATCAAACCCCTTTTCTCCCCACATAAACGAAAGAGAGCTTCACTGAACAACAGTGACGGACCTGTTTTGATTGCTGTAAAGACAGATTTAAACGAAACAACTTACGCTAGTTAATTAGGCTTAATTAAGGGAGTATTAACTGGTGTATGACATATTGGCGCAGTCGACATTTGTAACTCTCTTTTAGTTTGTGTTACTTTTTGGTTCTGCTATACTAGAGGTATAATTTTTTTTTGAGTAACGATTAGTTAGTAGATTTTTTTCTACCTTCCTTTTTTTAATTTAAAATTTTTTTTCTTTTGAGAAACGTTACATTTTTCAGTCTGTCTCGCTGTGATTAGCAAGCATTCTACCCGCTAACAAACTCGTCCCCTCATGCAAATTGTGTTTATTCTTCAACTGTACTATAACAGAGTGATAGCACCAACTACGCACAAAGTGTCTTTTGCAAGAATTTATCTTGCGACGGGTGGACTCATTCAACCAGTGTTTCGTGTACAAGCAGAGGTTTTCCCCAACTTCTATTATTTTATTGTACCATCATCCTTTTTCAAGGAACAACAATTCAATAAGGTTCTGCACATACAGGATTTTGCAGAGCAAGGCAGCACAACATTAGACCCTGCGATTCCACAAATTGTGATTGATAAAATTAATGAGACATTGCCTGCCATTTCCCATCAAGTTTCTTCAGCTGGGAGCTTTCATCACTAATAATACAGTTGACCAACTATAACAAGCGAAGGTTTGTTTTCTAACCAACAAAGGGCATTTTGTTGACTCATTGGGGCTGTTTTATCAAATTCATCAGTTTCCTCTGGCATCCTGTTTACCGTAACTGTCTACGTGATCGATTACCCTGCATCGGACGGCGAATTCATCATTGGTTTAGGCGCCACTAACGCCGCCATCCAACGTAACGAAGTGCAGTTAGCAACGCACTTGTTCCGAAAGGATCTTCACGAATACTCGCCAGGTTGTTGATGGCAAGATCAGCTAGAGAAGCAAATTTATTTAATTCATCTAGAGATCTCACAATAGTGACTTGTCAATTCGACAAAAATCATAAAGTGCTGTTCAAGAATTATTTTAGACATTACCTAAAGTGCAGGAAGGAACATCCCTCACGATACGATGCACGTATACAAACCCCATTACTCACGTTTGAGGAAACTGAGCGCAATATACGAGATAGACAGGCATTTACCAAAACAGCTGAGCTTTTACGGCAATCAATAGTAGTCAACGATCGACAAATGAACGATCAACAAGAATACTTAGGTCAACCAGTGGTTTGTGAGCGTTGCCAAAGGGGAAAAGAGTGTTGGGAGGAAGATTGACTACAGAGGAATCTAGACACATACTAGCAACTGGTAGCTCAAAGCATCCACGGCACATTTCTGATACATTCGCCCTGTACATCTACAGTGTCAACGCAGCAAATTTTGAATTAATTATTTTAATTAATTTTTTTTGGCTATTGCTAGACCACATTTTAATTTTTTTTCCTTTTGACGTCCTGCCTTTAATTTACAATGCCGACTCCACCACCCATACCACCACCGCCGCCGCCTCCGTTAACAGGTTTTTTGTCGTTAGTAATTACATACGACGGTTCGGAGCGGGACGATCGTCTGGGACTGGACGAATTTCTGGAATCAATAAGAAATGCCAGCATGGTGGCAGAATGGGCAGATGACTTAACCAAGCTTACCATAGTAAAGAGCAAACTTAGGGAAGCTGCAGCGGCCTACTGCAGAGACACACCGCTCGTGAAGGAAGCAAAGACAATAGACGATCTGGAAAAGGTTTTACGTAATCGATTTAAACCAGTTATTCTTTTAAGCATTTTGCTCAACAAATGTATGCTGTTAAAGCAAGATGAAATGGAGGACATTCGAACCTGGGCAACAAGAGTATGGAGGGAAGGCAGCGAGATTCTTCAACAGACAGCCATTCCACCGCCAAATGCCACACCTGGAGAAGCTAAAGCTTATACGGGCGCCGCAAAACGAGCCAACAAAGCTATAATCCTACCACAATTCTGCACCGGATCGCATGACAATATAAAGAGGCATCTATTATCAAAGAATCCCACCAACATAGAAGACGCCTTGGATTTTGTTATAATAGAAGAAAACGCCGTTTCCGTCAGCAAAAAAGGCCACGTTTGTCAGGATAAAAGAAGTACAAGCAACACAAAATGACAAACCAGTTTGCGATAAGGAGGAAGCTATACTCATACGCATCAATAAGCTGGAAAATCAACTATCACCATCGGAACAACAGTCAAGTAATGGCGAAATAAACACAACGGTCAATCAAATGGGGGCACAACAACAGATAATTCAGACGTCACCAATGATTCAGGGCCCAACTAGTGCATTCTACCGTGTGGCACATAATAATGTGAGCCAACCATTATTGAAACCACAGGCAATCTATCCACAACGCAATTACTTACCACCAACAATGTGTCACCAGCAACAATCAGTGACCTGTTTCTATTGTGGAAAGAAACATCATTTTGCAAATGAATGTCAAACAAGAGCACGAGATAGATTACGTCAAGTGCAACACTTGCAATTCCCAGCGTGGGGCCCTCCGATGAAGCAAGGAATACTCCGATCACATCAGCAACAGTGGAGACAGCCACAACGAGCAATATCTTTTCCAAATAGGAGCATGTTGCCATGGAAACAGACTGAACAACCTACACAAGAACCACCTAGCAGGCTGGAAAACTAAAACAGAGATCCCGACAAGGAGTCGGCTGAGATCTGCTGTTGATAAGACTCCTCTTTACTTATGCTCGAAAACGCACAGTAATAGTAACTCGACCATTTTACCTAACCTGCCGGTCTTCCCGTGTACTATCAATGGTACATGTTATCAATTTTTGGATTCGGGGTCACAACTGAACTTAATTACAGGCACCCTAATACGGAAGTTACGGACAAAGGGCGTGCGTTTGCAATCTTTGCCGATAAATATTGTTGCAAGAACAGTGGCAAATACCACATACCCATTACGGACAAAATACAAGTTGGACATAGGCCTAGGAAACAAACTATTTCCACTCCCTTTTTACGAACCTAAGCATCCTTTGTCTAGCAACCACGAATTGTTATTGGGAGTAGGTTCACTCAGGAAATTAGGACTGAATTATTACGCAAGGGAACACTGCATTTATTCCAGTACACATGACCTCGCCATACATGAGCAAGGACACTTCGGAACAAAGATCAGCGATGGAATAACAATTGTTGCAAGTAGCGCAACAACACTCAGGAACGTACAATTAGCTGAGGACGTATATGTACCACCGGACGGCAAAACAGCTGCAAAAATACTCATTGTAGGAGCTAACCCTATAACCACTACTCTCTACCGCGTAACAAACAGAAAGGACCATGAACACCCAATACAATTAGAAGATGCAGTAGTAGCAGTCCCAGACAATGAGGAGATCGTACAAGTGACCAACCATTCACACGAAGGTAAACGACTTGCTAAGGCACCTTAATAGGCGTTTCTAAGGAATTAACAGCAGGAGAAATTTTCTCCCGACATGGTGAAGGGAACCAACTTCCTCCGTTTAATGTATCTCAATTTCAACTGGGCCATCTACATCCCAAGGATCAGAATGCCATTAGGGACATGCTTTCCCAATTTCCAGATGTGTTCGCCATGTGATACACAGACATAGGGGCAACAAAAATCCCGCCAGTTAAAATTGAACTGAAGACCAAGGAACCTATTTTTGTAAGGCCGTTTCCATGTCCTCAAAAATATGAAAAAGTAATGATGGAAAGATTGAAGGAATTGGAAAACGCAGGGATAATCTCAAGATGCATCTCACCCTACAACGCCCCAGCCATGTTAGTTCCAAAAAAGAATGGTGAACTTCATCTCGTCATAGATTATCGAGCCCTTAATAAACAGGTGGTACTGCCGAAATTCCCTCTCCCACACATAAACATGTTAGTTCAGGCAGTAGAGGGTAAACGTGTGTTTTCTACCCTGGATTTATTTAGTGGATACTTTCAGGTGCCAGTGCACAACGACTCAAAGCGGTGCCTAGCATTTTCAATAGCTGGTTACCACACTGACCAGTGGTTATGCAACAGATTACCAATGGGTGTAGCTTCGGCAGCACCAGAATTTAGCAGAATCGTGTGCAATGCTTTAGGCGACCTAATAGGCAAAACAGCAACCGTTTTTATGGACGATTTGCTTATTTCAAGTACAGACCTACAAACTCATAAACTTACGGGAGGTTTTACAGTGCTTAAGAAGGGCAGGTCTCAAGGTAAAACCATCCAAGTGTGTATTGGCAACAGACAAAGTATTATTTTTGGGCCATGAAATATCAGAAGACATAATCAGACCCAATGAGGCAAAGATAAAAGCGGTACGAGATTTCCCGACACCCACAACGAAGAGGGCAGTCCGGAAGTACGTCGGATTGGTCAATTTTTATCACAAATTTATCGCAGAGTGTAGTAAGCTGTGTAACCCACTATATTATCTAACACGAAAAGATACTCCTTTCATATGGACTCAAGAATGTGAAACAGCATTCAATAAACTAAAACATGCGCTAACCACTGAGCCGACGTTGACACTTCCAGACTTCGACAAACCATTCTACTGTACCTCGGATTCAAGTTTACAAGATCTTGCGGCGGTGCTTGAACAAGACGTTGATGGACGGCGCCACCCAGTAGCGTACGCTTCGAGACGTCTACGGGGCAGCGAATGTAACTATGATGCGCTACGGCGAGAAGCTCTGGCAGTTTTGTTTGCAGTTAAATCGTTCCAATATTACCTGGCAGGAAGACATTTTACGATGATAGTGGATCATCAGTCGCTGAAATTTTTAATGGAAAACCAGCACACTCAACCTATGTTGGCAAGATAGCGTGCAACTCTAGCAAGCTACAACTTCACTATTGAATACAAGCCAGGCAAAACGAATCGTGCCGACCCACTCACGAGAGATTTCGCGTCACAAGGACGAATTACGGAGAAGTTAACTAGCAGTTTGGAAGACGGAGGATTATTTTCAATTAACGCAATCGAAGTGAACGGATGGACAACTGAGCTTATTAGAAAACAACAACTCACTGATAAACTAGCAGCGGCGCTGATTAACCATTTTGAGGGCAAGCCATGCGACGAACAACGACTGACGCCAGTACCGATAGGACAATTTTTTATAAGCCCGGAAGACGGTCTATTATACCAAATTACTCCTAAGGAACGAAGAGAAGACGGAAGGGTTTACGACCAGTTATACGTCCCGGAAAAATTACGGGGTGTCACCAATCGGGTGCTAAGAGAATACAAGGCTTCTTTTGTCTTGTACCATGTTTAATTTCGATGGTTGATTCATTTTTATGCATGATGATTTCCCGAATGAAGCTCGACTTCGCTCGCCCGTATTTTTGTAACTCCCGCCCAAGGCCCATCGAGATAACGCGGTGCCACGCGCGCGCTTGTGACAAGCTCCGTCACAAGACTCCTCCTCCCCAAATTTTGACCCTCCGGGGCAAAGTCGAACACCCTTCACAAATCACAATGCAACTACATATCAAGGGCACTTACGTACACATCCGTAAACACTGGCAAGTTTCGTTAATTCTGGTGTAGTCATCGTCCACTACCTCATTTTATCACTCAAACTTAGGCGTTAGTGTCCTTTTCCATTCATCAATTGGAAGTTAGACGCAAGCCCTTTCTTTGTCGCCATTCAATACTGCAAAATTAACTCAACTGTTCGGCCCTTATTTACTTAATCTCAGTTATTACACTTCTGCACATGTAATTCTTTTTTTTTTTTTTTTGTGAGAGAAAGATGTCCGGCACATCAGAGGATCGTACAACTTATTGCCTCGAACTTCCATTTGATTATTTTTCACTTTGTATCTCATATGTTGCCTGGAGGAACCTCTTGAACCTCTCAACCGTAGACAAAGTCCAATCGAGAAAGCCTGCAATATCACAGTCGATACCTGCCGCACGGCACACGCTCACTTCACACACCATATCTAAAAGCACTGCAAATGGTTATTTATCATCTGATCTTAACGTAAGGAAATATTTTGATTCTTTCAACAGGAACGTTCTTTGGTGAATGTGATGTCCATGGATGCCATAGTACGCAACGATCATCACTACCGATGCATGCAGCTGTCTCACACTGTCGTAGAAAAGTGATAGGTCCCATTCCCAGTTAGCTACAGTGCTAAACAGCGTGAGCATAGCCATTCTGGGTTCATTTCGCTCAATTGTAGAAGTCCATAGGAGTTTGCTTGCGCCTCTCGTCTCGACATCGAAGCCAACCTCATAGTCTGCTAAATACTTTGGTGGTACCCTGTTCCTCATTGGTCTCGTATTAAGTCTCATACTGGGGTTCTGATTGAATTCTTCACCCTCATCATCCTCGCTGGTTTCCCCATCTCCTCCCCGTTCCTCGTCCTCCTCACTCGGTTCTGAGTCAGAATAAGGGCACAGCGGGTGTAGCGTGACCTCATCTTGTTCTTCTTCCTCTTCCTCGCTGTGTTCCACACCATCACTGTCGACCTCAGTTAGTTGTGTTTGCTCCGTGTCGTTTCTGATGTCCAACAATAGAGCATCTGAAGACTCGGTTTGCGGATGGAAGTATGGCTCCAAATCCATGGCTGCCGCGTCTTTCTCTGTAGCCGGGTTGTCGACTGAACGTATAGTGAACGTCACTTCCCCCTTTTTAGCGATTACCCGATACGGTGCATCGTACAACTATGATAGCTTCTTTGAAATTCCCTTGTCTGCATCTGACAGTACGTGTGATTTCACTTTAACAAGGGACCCAACCGTAATTTCAATGTCCCGTCTGGTTTGATCGTAGTACTTTGCCCTGTCTCTCGCTGCTTCCTGAAGATGTGCCCTGACCAAGTCTCTTGCTTCCGTCCAGTTCTTCTTCTGTTCCTATAGGTACTCATCTATGGTCATATTTTCTTCTTGTCGAGGTAAGCATACTATCGAAATCTCTTCAGTTGGATCCCTTCCATGGATAATATAGTAAGGTGTCTCCCCTGTTGAATCGTGGGGCGAATGGCGTAAAGCTGACTGGATGTTGGGCAGAAGAGGACCCCAAGCTGAGTTGTGCTTATGGACGAATGCACGGAGGCAGGTTTTTAACGTCCTGTTTACCCGCTTGGTCGCGTGTGCCTGTGGATGGTAAGGAGATGTTCGACGCTGGATGGACCCGCACTTCTTCAAGACCTGAGTGAACAGCCAAGCAACGAACGCTGGCCCGTTGTCCGACATGATGTACCTAGGAGCACCATGTACCTGCACTACTAGCGACAGTAGTTTGCTTGCAGCGGTCTTTGCTGTTGCATGTCTCGTTGGTTCGACCCATACCCACTTCGAGTAGTAGTCGACCATAACTAATATGTATTTATTAGCGGCTGTCGTCGCAGGCAAGGGGCCGACAAAGTCAATACCAATCATTTGGAATGGTTCAGAGGGGATTGTCGCGACCATTTTCCCTTGCTTCAAACGCTGGGACGGTTTCGCGATCGGGCATTCATGACAGGCACGGATGTATGCCTTTGTGTCCCGGAAAACCCCAGGCCAATATCCGTTTGCTCGCACTCGGGCAAGGGTCTTTGCTACCCCAAGGTGACCCGCGCCTGGTAAGTCATGATGTTCACAGAGGAACGTATGCACTAATGCCGAAGGAACTTAAAGTCTTAAGTCGCCATCAATTCGTCCTCGTGTCTTGGCTGCGGGGTCTTTATAGTACACAACTTCTTCTCGCATGACAAAGTTCTTGACCGTGTTCGTGACAAATCGCACTGGTTCGGCCGACGCTAACATTGGGCTGGTGATGACCCTGCAAATTCGTGCAATTTTCTTATCCTACTGCTGCATCCTGGCCAGGTCCTGCTTGTCGTGCACCGTCAATATTGGCTGTCGGCGAATCACCATCAGTGGTACAGGTGCTCTTGAGAGCGCATCAGCGATGATGTTTTGTTTCCCCGGGCGATGCTTGACTTGAAAATCGTACTGCTGTAGTCGTATGGCCCACCGTGCTGTCTTCCCCTTTTCTGATGAGCTCGACAAGACCCAACGTAGTGCCGAGCAGTCTGTGATTAGCGTAAACGATGCGCCTTCCAGGTAATGGCGCCACTTTTCAATGGCTTCCACTGCACCCAACACTTCTTTTTCGAAAGCCGAGTATTTGAGTTCAGCAGGTGTTAGTGATCGACTGTAGAACTCGACCACATATTTGCACTCTTCATCTTCCTGCATTAGGACGGAACCAATTCCCACATCGCTCGCATTGGATTCGACTGTGAAGGGTGTTGTGTAGTCCGGCAATCGTAGCGCCTTGGAGGCGAGGATCGCTGTTTTCGTCGCCTGGAATGCTTCTTCGTGGTCACTGGTCCATCTGAACCTTTCTTCCGACCGCATGAGCTGATAAAGTGGGCGCACAATGTCCGCATAGGCCCTCACAAACTTTCGAAAGTAATTACACAACCCAAGGTACCGTTGGAGGTCCTTCCTCGTCTTTGGGTGCGGGTAATTACGAAGTGCATCCATATGTTTCCCCTTGAGGTGCACTCACTCCGCACTCACGGAGTATCCGAGGATGTTCATAATCGGTAAACAAAAGTGACATTTGGAGCGTTTTAATGTCAGTCCCGCCTCTTCGAGTTTCTGGAACACGAGTTCAATGTGATGTTTGTGCTCCTGCCATGTTCTACTGGCGACAATGATGTCGTCGATGTAAAGCATGCAAATTGAGCCAATCAGAGGGCCCAGGATGATGGTCATTGCCCTCTGGAATTCGGCGCTGGAGTTCTTTAACCCGAAAGGCAAGACTTTCCACCTAAAACTACCCAAATGGCACACAAAAGTTGTATAATCTCTGGATTCCTCGTGGAGGGGGATCTGGTGGAATCCGCTCTCTCCGTCCAAGGTCGAGACGAAATTCTTTCCCTGGAGGAATTCCATGACTTCGTCAATCTTCGGTATTGGGAAGGTGTCGGGAACCATCTGTGAATTCAGTCGTCTGTAATCTACAACGGCACGCCACGATCCATCGTCCTTTCGCCTGAGATGCATGAGTGCTCCCCACTCACTTGTAGCCCTCTCAATCTTATCGTCCGCTTCCAGTTGTCAAACCATTTCTGTGAGACGAGTCCGCATTTCTGGCGAAGTACGGTACACTCTTGCTGCATAGGGTTTCGGTGTTTCGTGGAATTTGATTTTGTGTTCCACCACTTTGGTCCTCCCCGACTTCCCTGGGAATAGATTAGCGTGTCAGTCTATCATTTCGTTCAAGTCAGAGAATTGTTCATCCGATCACGTGTTGAATGACTCTGTAACTCCTGATGCACTGGCCATTATCCACAGTGGGTTTAGGTTGGGTTCGTCCTCATCAGACCGGACCAGTGCCGTAGAAAAAAAGAAACTCGTCTTTCCAACCTGCTGCGGGAAGTACGCAAGTTTATTAGCCAAGTCCAGTGCCACTTGCGTCGCCTTGATGAAGTCGCTTCCCAGTATGCAATTCTCTGATAGTTCCTTGTAAACCACAAATTTGATTAGATAGTGACATCCTTCCACCATTATGTCCAATGTCACTTGGCCCTCTGGAGTGATCACGGTGACCCCGTCCGCCAGGATAGCCGAAGGCCCGTGATACTCTTTCATCTTATTATCTGGCACAATTCGCAGTAACCATGCCTGCGAAATGTTGTTCTGGGCTGATCCCGTGTCAATACATCCCGTGAAAGTCATCTTTCCCACTCGCAACTTCATCCGTGAAAGTCCGTCGTCACTCTTCGTTATCAGGTTCGGTGTGGTTCGCGGTTTGCGAGGCTGGTTGCACAGTAACTGCACATGACCTTGGACTTGACAGTTATAGCAAACCAAATTTGACATGCGCGGTGTCCATCTCTTTTCGTTTTCTTTTAACCTGTCCCAGTTTACTTCACTGTTATCTTGCTGCGTATTCTGCTGCTGGGGTCGTGAAGTAGCAGTTGACTGCTGCTGTCTTGTGCGGTCATTCTGCGTCGATGCGTGTCGACTTGTATTCGAAGGATCAAAGCTAGCTGCAGTAGGTGATAGGTTTGATTTCGTTCCTTGTATCGTCTGCTTTTGTTGGTTTTTGCTGGCCGACCATGAAGACGATTCATTGTCTCTCTTCGTCTTCGGTGGGAACCTCAACCAATGATGTAGATTCCGCACGGCTTCGTGTAACTGCGCGTAGGTCTGGGGAGCGTTTCTGATCAACGATTCCCGTGTAACATCCTGTGACCTTTCCACAATGAAATCTACTTGGTCTGCCTCCGATGGAGGGTTTTTCATCCGTCCATACTTTTCTCTGACAGCCGCCGCGAAGCGTAGAGGTTCCTGACCTGCTCCTTGTTTGTAATGAGCCAAGTCTATCAAAATTTCCTGGTCAGTTTTCGGTTTCAAGAAATCTTTTTTTAGATTGCCTAACATCCCACGACCGGTACTGCACGGCGAATGAATTATACCACTTCCTGTACGAGCCTTGGACCAAAGATCTCATTAAGTTATCCACGTGGTTCTGTGTCGGTGACCACTGTCTTACAAAGATGTCAACACTCTCAATCCAACCTTCAAGTTTGACGTCATCATCAAGTTTGTCTAGCAACGCGATCGCCGCTGTCATCTGACCTTGTGTAATACCCATGCCATTAGCATTATTGTGGCGATTATCAAGCACAAGCATCCAATTCATCTGGTTGCTCGCCTGACCCTGAGCAGAAGCAGTGTTCATGACGCATGGTTGTTGTGGAATAGTAAAATGTTGATGTCCATGGCTCCCCGCTTTCCCATCCAGTTGCACAGCACTGTTCATCGATTGCAGGTAGTTCCCCTCCACTGCTGCAGGAAACAGTCCCAACGACCTGTTTACTCCGTCGGAATAGTTGCAGCTGGCATACTGTGGTACCCGGTGTGGGTGTGCCTGACTGTCCTTCTTGCGTGGGCCAATTTGCGTAGGTGCCGGGCGGGTAATTCGTCTGGGGCATGTTTATCATTCCACCTTGTTTGTGCGGATTTACCAAAATTCCTTGCTGCACTGGTACTCCGCTCTCCATGTGTGGCTGCGATTGACCGAGATATGGCCGGCAATGGCTCTGGTATGGCACCCAGTTGTTTAAATTTGGACGAATTTGGTTCAAAAATTGGTTATCGTCTAGGGTCATGTTAGTCATTGCTCCTTGCAAGGTCGTCACCTGACGAGCAAAGTTTGGTTGGTTTGGCTCCATTTTCATTATTGGTGCAACCGTGTAACTTATGTTAGGCCTACCTCCTATCCACGACGTGGACGGACAATAGATACACCCACCACATAGGTCTGTAACAAGTTGTGTGTAGTGCGGATGTAATCCCTGTGACTGTCTGTAACAGTCAATTTGCTGCTGCAATGTTTGTAGTTGACGCCACAATAACCCTTGCTGTGGGATGGCCTGACTGTCTTGTGTTACAATCGCCTCCCAGTGGGACCCGTTATTGGTTGTGGGACACTTTGACTGTAATTTCGGGGACCGTGAGGCTGATGCGAGGCACAGGTGCGGCTGGGGCATCCCTGCGAGACACCTGCAAGGCCTAGATCCACTCGTAATATGGGTGGCTGAACTGGGATCGATTGCATTGTGTTTCCGCCGTTCGACGTGAAATCGGTGCATGTTGGCGTTAAAGTTTCGAGCGGACTTTTCGCTAAACCACACTCCCTGACTACGACATCCTGACTAATCAAAGACTGTGCACTATAATGATCAATAAGTGGACTCGTGGTATTTGTTGAGACACCTTTTACCTGATCACCTGGGTATACATTCATGTTTTGCTGTGTGTATGACACTCCTGTTCTAACAAACTGCTTATCTTCGTGAAATTGCTGTGGACAATCACAACCTTGACTGCTCTTAGCATCCACATGTCCACCTGAATTCCCCTGTAAAAGAACGTCATTGTATGTTAACTTGTTTGATATCCTATCTAAGCTAGGCCCAGCACCAACTCGTGAGCTATCCATTTTTGTACATAGTTCAAATTGTTTGTCACTGCCAACAAATCCAGACTGCTCTTTTGCTTCACCGCTCTGAACTGCCTTATTTTCCTCACATTGATCAGTTTGGCTCTTTCTTAGTTGTGTTTGAGTTAAGGGCTCTTGCAATAATTTCACATTGCTATTAAATTCAACTGTGTCATCCATGTAATGCGAATCCTCACCATTCCTATTTGCTCCAAAAAAACACTTCATTACTCTCCTGTAGGGCCTGATTATTCGTTTTAGTGTGCACTGGATCAATATACAAAATTGTGTCGGAGATGCTGCCACTGTGAAATGCTGTGTGCAGCAACTGACCTCTGTTACTTTCTCTGCCACAGATATTTATTTGGTTTACTTTAGGCTCATGGTACTGTAAATCACTACAATTTATCTTTCTGCTTGACCCTAAATTAATTGGTGTAGACGAGCTAGCACCACTATCAAAGTTTGGAGAACAAACATTTGTCAAAGGCATAGCCATTTGCTGTTGCGTGCCATCATCTTGTCTACCCAAATTATCTCTCCTCCATTCCCCAGCATGTGCCCCCTCGTCAGTCATCTTCTTTTCCTGCTCAAACGCAGCTCAATTAAATGTGCAATGTCTACTGTACCTATTACCACAGCTATCTATTTTCCTTACCGATGAAATCATAAGTAGCGAACGAAACCTAAAGCCAGAGAGCCAACGCCGCCATGCTTCGTTTATGCACGTCAATCACACCACATAGGCCACCATGAAGTTTGGAAATTCGTCACTAAAATCACTCAATAATCTGCTGTTCTTTGTGCAGTCAGAATCCCAATACATCATTGAACGATGGTCAACAGTCATTATCGCCGGATGCCGGCACGATTTTCGTATTTTTCCAAAGTTCTGGCACTTGACGCTCTTCGTTGGCCGTAAGTTTCTGCCATTACTTACATCACTCACCCATCCACTTGCGAAATTACTATCAGTTTTTCTTTCCACTTTTGTTCGAGGCGCCAATTTTGTCACCAATCGGGTGCTAAGGGAATACAAGGCTTCTTTTGTCTTGTACCATGTTTAATTTCGATGGTTGATTCATTTTTATGCATGATGATTTCCCGAATGAAACTCGACTTCGCTCGCCCGTATTTTTGTAACTCCCGCCCAAGGCCCATCGAGATAACGCGGTGCCACGCGCGCGCTTGTGACAAGCTCCGTCACAGGGGAACTCTGCTAAACGATCTACACGCAGGTTTATATGGCGGCTATTTAGGATATGAAAAATTGATACACAAATTGGAACAACGGTACTATTGGGTAGGCTGGCGAGCAGACGCCATGCGTTTTTATAAAACGTGCTCGCCATGTCAACAACTACGTAACCCTAAAGGAAAGGCAATCCTACAGCCAACACCGACAGCATCTAAGCCATGGCAAATTGTTCATATTGACGTTTTTGGCCCCACAGTCACCTCACGGAGAAAGAACAAATATATCTTAGTGATCGTCGATTCGCTAACACGTTTTTGTGAGGCTTACCCCATGCCGGACCAAACAGCCGAAACCATAGTGGATATCATATGCAAGGAATTTTTTCCAAGGTACTCAATACTGCACACTATCCATAGCGATCAAGGAGCAAACTTTATAGGGTCAGTATTCTCAGACATGTGCATCAAATTAGGCATCAAAAGGACCAGAACGACGGCGTATCATCCAGCAGGAAACGGACCTGTGGAACGTCTGAACGCGAGCTTGGCGGCAGTCCTAAGTCACCTAGGTCCTAAGTCCTAAGTCTGTCAACATGACCAGTCGCTCAATCTGGCATTGTTTGCCATACGTACAGCAATTCATTCATCTTTAGGTGAAAATCCATATTATTTACTCTACGGCACAGATTGTTCGTTACCATTAGATCTACTAAAGGCGGATCATACTCCAATCTATAATACAGACGATTACGTCACGACCATCACCAGTAAGATGCAGGCAGCGTTTCAATTCGCTAAAGACAAGCTTAAAGATGCAACTTTCAGACAGATTGAAAGAAGTAAAGCGAAAGCGAGGGACAAAGGAATTAAAATCGGACATCTAGTTTTACTGTACACGCCTAAAACCGGGAAGCTTCAGAACAGGAAATTGACTTATAAATGGAAGGGACCATTTAGAGTTTTACGCCAAACCTCCCCAGTTAACTTTGAAATACAACTGATGTCGGGAAGAGGTGGAAAGCAAATTGTGCATGTAAACCGTTTAAAACGATATTTGGAACCTGAACCCTTTCCACAATGGGAATGCGCAGAAGCTCTGAGCACGGCAGGGGACTCAGCATCCATCAGCTCAGAAACAGAAGTGGAAAGAGAAAAGGAAGCCGAGTCATCGGCCGACACGAACATTACGCGGTCAAGGTCAGTACAGAGACCTCAATTACGAAGAAGCCAACGGAAGAAAGATAAACAAACACCAGCGCCCGCACCATTTATTTATAGGCATCAACGAAAGGAAAAAGTTCGAAAAACAATCAAACAAACTGAAAAGGAAGAATCTGAGCTAATTTTAGCAGACGACGAAGACCAGGAGAATGCACAAAGAATTAATTTGCCAAACCAAACCCCTCCACAAACAATACCATCAGTATTTACACGCAATTTACGTCGACCAGGTCTGCGAGCACCAACTCTTTTGCATCCACCCTCACGTTACGTGCCTTCCTCTGTCAAGAAGAATACCTTTTTGTCGACAAATGGTCAAGCTACAACAAATAGACAAACACGTAGCAGGACACAGGCCATTTCATCTCAAAGTCGACGACCTACCACACTGGCAGGAACGTCAAATGTAGCGCGACGTAACCAAAGCATCATAGACGCACAGCAGGAAAGCCGACTTAACCAACAACAAGACAGCATAAACAGATCAAGTATGAGTCGCGACGGTATTCACAATACACAAGAAGGCATGAGTCGCAAGGTAGTAAACACGTCAGAGGGAGCTTGGAAAACACAACGGAAGAAGAAGACACCATACGAGTACGTAATGCATATTGGTCCCACGAGAGTCACAACAGTCTGCGTTCAGCAAACACAACCCACGAAGGATCAACAGAATTGTTAACCAGCGCCTCGCAACACAATAATTTTAAGCAAACTCAAGCGAATTTTTTACCTAGTTCGGATCATATTCCAGATGACTTATCAAGTATAACACAAGCATCGCACGATCAAGATAGTATCCAAACCACAAGCACGCATGATCAGCAGGCGATGGCAGTAGCAGATCATGAAACAGCATCGCACTCTATAAACGTAACAAATGATAATGCCGATTTGATTCCGAACAACGGAAGTCAGGCAGCATCCGGCGGCAAGTCCCTATACCAACCAGATGGCTGGGACAAATTCATAGCATCGCTTCGTAAAATAGCAGCCAAGGGAAGTAAACACCGTAGCAGCAAATAGAAGCAAGCAAAGAAAATCAGACCTGAAGTTCCTTTTAATGTACTTGCCAAAAGATAAACACAATGGGCACACACTTCCTGGGAGTGCTTATCCAGAACGCAGTTTCCTTCAGGCGGATTTTTACAAATTCAAGCACGACGAAACAAAAACAACCTTGCACCCCAAGAGATTTTTTTTTTTTGCTTTCCATGACTTCCATTTAACAATTTTACCACGAATATTGATTTTACACTTTTACTCCAATTAATGCTCGGATATTAAGGAAAAGATAGCAAAAAGCAAACACGTTTCTTTGTATATGTCCGCATAGCATCACAACACTAGCAGTTACACCCCATTTTATTTATCTTTACAGTAAAATGGCGGGATCAACAACGTTGCTAGCTATCATCATCACCATTATTTTGCAGAGAGCAGTGACAGTGGATTTTGAACGCATACCATTAACCGAAACGCAAGCAAGACAGAGGATCTATTCGGTTGAAATTTGCGAATGGGAAACAGGAAAGAAAGTATGCAGAATGTACAGGCCACCAGTCAATATAAAATTTCGAGAGGACCATTGTGTTAGTGGGTCCTGCACTAACTGTGTCATTGGATGGAAAACACTGGCAATTTTACCCAATCGCACACTCGCACCCGTCACATCGTTCACAATGCAGCATGTTGCAG
Source organism: Lithobius niger (assembly GCA_023313725.1). Classification (NCBI taxonomy): domain Eukaryota; kingdom Metazoa; phylum Arthropoda; class Chilopoda; order Lithobiomorpha; family Lithobiidae; genus Lithobius; species Lithobius niger. Next base: position 67,144 of record JAHWFP010143611.1, on the reverse strand, counting down.
ATGATTTGGGGCCCCATTTTATTTGTGCAGGAAAATAACACTCGATGTACATGCGAGAGCGACTTCTCATGCAATGGAGACCATCGTTTCTGCAAACGATTACGGTGCACTCCGGACGCGGAATGCATTTGTAAACGCTTTCCACTAATATTTCCACGAATACACGTATCAATGCGACGAATTTCACAAATATGCCTATTTTATCATACAAAGCCTGTCTAACAAGATTGCCAAGTTATTTGGTCGGAACACACAATAAAAGATCTTTATTGCAAGAAAAACCGGAAAACAGTTTTCGCAACAGACAAGGTGAAATCAAACTTCTAATGCCCATTTTAACGTTCGAAGAATTCGGAACAGCAATTTTACGAAAATCAGGACTGGAATTTATCACAAAACAATCTTTACAACTTCAGATCCCCGAAGAAATGACGATGATGAGCTCTGGCGTGTTAAAAGTCATTTTAGTAAAAACATTTGGAGACACGTTAGAAGCCACTTTTGACATACAAGGCCAGACGTATTGCGCAAGTCTCACATGTCTTTTATGTTTTAAAGCTTTATATTTTTTTCACTGTTTACCACCACAGATTAAAACAGTAGCCTACCTATTAGGATTTGGACTTTTGATTTTACTTCTGTGGTACATCAAGTTATTCTTTTGTTTACTACTATCGATCATAAGAGGATTCATTACATTCGGATTTCTGACATTTTGGACATGTAAAGGTTTGCTGCGATTCCCACTCGTTCTTGTATACCTAACCGGAAGAAGGATCGTGCACATCTATTTACATATTAAGCATAAAACCAACCAACTGACACGCATGGTGGATTATCCAAGCTACGTCGCAATGGCAGTTTTGTGTATTTGTTTACTTCTATCACCAGTTTTAGCATTTAAAGAAGAGGAATGTTCCGAGCATAAAGTTATTATTTCAGAAGCTAATGAATGTATAAAGAATACGACAGGACTTACGTGCACACTATCCAAACAGATACAAACAACACTTCAAACCATCGATTATACTACGTGTTTATGGCTACAGACTCCAAACAGTGATGATCTAGTGAAACTAACTCTCAAGTTCAAACGGGTAACATGCACGTGGCCATTATCTTTACGATATTTTACTTGGCCAGTAGATATCAAAATGTTGTCTCAGATTTCATGTTTTGCAGGCGATGAATGTGAATGGTTAAACATGTGTAGGAGGGATACATATTTTGAAGCATTAACCACGGAATCAAAAGCTTATGCAGGCGTCACGGATTGTTTCCCCATACCAACAATAACAGGCACATGTTGGACAATCCACAGTCAAAGTTGCCTGTTTTTCAGTTATTGTTATTAGCACAATATGATAAGGCATACACGGTACACGACATCTTGGGGCATACGTGCACACCGGAGGTAGAACTTACCATTACGAAGAATCAAACACAAGAAAGACACATCTTAAAAGGATCAGGAAGTCATCACGGCATCCATTATTACAGTCGTAGGGAATTTGGACCAACCCATAGACATTGTAACGCAACAATTAGTCACTAGAGTGGGGCAACCAAACGAAGCTTACCTGGCTTCCACCAGCGAACGAGGAAGGCCAAAATCGAACTCCATCGGCGATGTACAAGGGATGGCTATCAATCAACGGAATTTTTCCTTTGACCATTCAATGATATCTTGTCAACCTGTGGAGGTTCACGTCCGCTGTGATAAACAAGATTCTTATCTATCACTCATGACATCACGCACGGACGAACGTTTACCTTTGGTGCGTGCTAATCACAGACTGTTCTTAAGAGAGGACGGTATTTTGAAATCGCACCTACTTTCGAGTGCACCTTTAATTGTTCACCTATCTTTAACGAACTATCTCATTAACGTGGGATATCATATGATTTGCCCTGAGATTGAATCCGTACTAGAAATTCAGGGTTGTCATTCATGCAGGACTTTAGCTACACTCAAACTAAGAGCAAAAACAACTTGTCTACCTGGCGCCGTGTCTGTTATATTTAACGAAATAGCGGTCAGCACTCGTACAGTTCAGCTCTCCAGTAGTTTTACTGAAATCAGTATCTCCCTTAAGGCATCCAACCGTTGTTATCAGGAAAGAGTATGCTTAGCTAGTAAATTTTCCCAGTCTTGTCTACCTATTAAGTTCTGTTTAGATAACCCAATCATTGATGTAGCAACCCCGGGATCCATGTCATTAGATTCCCCCACCTTATTTTTTAATTCTTGGACCAAGTTATGGTCGTATATTTCACCTTTTTCTTGGTTGAATCTGTCGCAATTTTTTTCTTATGGAATGGCCTCCCTAATCATTATTTTGGTTGCGATTTTTCTCATAAATGCATGCATTACCACATGCAGATCAAAGAAGGGTGCATAATTATCACAATTATATCTTTATTTTAATGGATTATATTTTTTCCCACGTATAACATTTTTTAAGAGAACTTACATTTCTCAAAAGAGGAATTCTATACATTTTTTCCTCACTTATACTATTAAATCATATTTAATCTTTTAACATAATTCATGGCAAAGAAAGCTAATGAGTTTTTTCTCCCACTTTATACCACTTTCAAATATCTACTTATACTATATTAATCATTTTTTTTTATGTAACAGAGGAATACTATACCTTTTCCTCATATTATCCAATAATACGCTAGTTAATCTTTTTATCAGTTCTAATATGAGTTGTCATGCACTAAAATCACTCTCTAATTAAAAATATCTTTTCATACGAATTTTCTTTTGAACTGTGGCACTTTCACTGTGAAATAAGTTTGTCATTTCAGTCACCCCGGCTAATGTCAAGGACAGCACAAGGAGGCAGCCGTTGGCCGTGTTACGTTTTGGCGTCGACCCACGCGACGCATATGCCTGTTCACATTGTTCACGAGACGACTGTACAATACTTCAGTGTTCAGCAAAAATATTGGACACATGCATGCCTCGATGTTTTCCCCACTCAATGGGAAGTTGACATACTGGACATTGGACAATCCGTCAGTTTTGGTTCCCAACGGCAGACGACACTGCAGCCGGCCACGTCGACTGTCATACCGCCAGGATGCCACACATCCAGTATGGACGTCTGGATCGCCTTGGAACACCATTTCTCCGATGCACTCCAGTGAGACGTTTTCACCAGCAAGGTACACCATGGAATTACCACGAAAACTGATGAACCCGGATTTTTCATCGGAAAGGTAGTCACCAACTCTACTACTATAAACGAAAGTACGACGCTCCAAAGCACGCAGTAATTGTTGTAACAAAATGCGCGGGGAGTGACGTTTTTCTGCTCCGCACGTATTTCCTCCAAGCTGTTCCCCAATTTGAACAGACTTCGTGCTTTCACGTATGCAGGATGCAGGGGCAGCCGTTCCTCCTGTGGACAATAGGGGGAATATTTAGACTCATCGACATACCATGCCGACACACGACAATTGACGCTAGCCAAACTCCCATGTGCGCGCATTGCGCCCGAACACACATAAGTTCCACAACTGCCGGACAGTAATCCCATTGTTGTACCGAGTACATGGACGAGTGCATTAATCTGAGCTACTTGAACATCACACACATCATCATCAGTGCCAACAGAGCAATTGTGACTTTTCCCATTCTTCCAGTGGACCTTCACGCCGTTTCCTTCGAACTGCTTGCAGAACTGTGTTATTGAAAGCAGTCGACAGAGCAGCCTCTCAAGATGGTCTGGCGAAAGTAAGGAGTGTACCGTCTTCCAATTCTTCTCGGCAGATGACTATTCTGCGCTCACGCCCATAACAGATCATCTGATTTCACTTGGGGGGGGGCCGTGTCACAAGCAGTTTCGTGACTTATAATACTCTAAAGACTAAACAAATTCATCGGTCGACTATAACAAGTAAAAAGCATTAGCCCAGCAAAAACTATCCAAGAAGGGTATACAGAAACAAGATTCATCAATTCCAGCCACAAGTGAACCGAAGGGAATACAAGACCGAGGAAAACACTTACAGAAAGTGCACACACTTGCAAAACTAAATTAAGAACTACAAGTTCCACAGATAAACTGAAAGAGAAAAGGGACAAGTAATTACATAAAAACTGAAAACGAAATCAAGAACCCAATGAATAAACTTTAGAAAGAGGTGTTATAAGAAAGGAAGCAGAAGAGACAATCCTATAATGTTATCAATTTACGAGAGTTTGTGATTATATTATTTTGATTAGCATATATAACTGAATGTTCACTTTATTTTAGAAGATATAAGTATAGTTTATTTATAATCATATAATTAAGAACAAAATGATTGAATGTCAGTTGGAGAAAAACAAGGATGTGACATGGGTACACAGACGAGAAGCTATAAGTTATTTTGGTCAATAAACAAGGACGAAATAGGTGTGGAGAATGAGAGAACGTGGATCCCGATATCCGGCGTCAGGTGAAACGTCATGGGATGTTGGAAGTCAATGATGGCGAAGTAAGGAAAGAGCGGTGACTACTTCTTGTCGTACGTCACAGGTGTCTACGTAGTTACGATCACTCATGTCCTCAACAACTCACCGTTAGTATTTCCGTATCTTGGGTACTTAAGCAAATACAAACTAGTAATCACTCTCTTCATGAAAATCAAGTTTTTTTACTGTATAAGAATCAAGTTAAGAGGGCCGAACGAACATACCTGGCGGAACGGTGAATTCAACGCAAGGACATATTGGTGAGTTGAGTGACAAACGTATTATAATTCTACTTAGAAAGTTGCCACTGGTTCATTTCTAAATATTTGAGTGATCGGTAAATAATTATATTCAAAGGAGTGATCATCGACGACTAAACACCCTACTTCGGTCCTTGTGTTAATTACTGTTACTTGCTAATCCAATAAGTTTTTCCATTTGGTCGTTTATAATACTAATTACTAATTCCTAATACTGTAACCAATTGTAATCGAATTCTTTGATTTTATTAAATATATATTTACCTCCTTACCTCGAAATCAAACCCCTTTTTCTCCCCACATAAACGAAAGAGAGCTTCACTGAACAACAGTGACGGGCCTGTTTTGATTGCTGTAAAGACAGATTTAAACGAAACAACTTACGCCAGTTAATTAGGGTTAATTAAGGGAGTATTAACTGGTGTATGACAATAACAAGTGGAGCCAAGAATCCACAATTGTATGTCTTCGTCCCATTTCGTATGTATCTGCATTCTACTTGCTTCTGGAAATCATTATATGACACAATGTACATGGACCAAAGTAAAACGTTGTCTGGGACCATAACCCTGTTATCTGTTACGCCAGCTTACAGTCAGGCCACTACGCACACAGACTATTGGCATACTGGAAAAATACTAAGACTACTTTTGATGCGCACTAACCCATGAAACAGTCTAATGATTATTCCATGATATCTTGCACAACAAAACCAAATATACGGTTAGGTTCTTATTGGAATGCTTCATAAAATGGAGCAAAACATATTAAGAATAATTACTTGCATGACATTGGACAAAATTCATCAGCGCAAAACATCCACCTCCTCTCACATCATGAACAAGAAGAAGGAAGTGAAAAACCCTCACTACCTTTTCCTGCAGGAACAAGGCCCACTGAATTTCTAAAGCCATCCAATTCAATCAATGCCAACCGAGATACCTGAAACACTCAAGAGGCCCCTTGCCATTATGAGGATCGAGCAGAACAACTAGGTAGACAAAATAGTACCAAAATCCGTGTTATTATTGTGTTCTTCACAGCTGTGAGTTCCATGGGAATACGAGCTCTAATGCTTTTTTTTCTAAACGGTGCAGCCTTTTTTCAGTTAATTTGCTGATTTTGTCACTTCCTTTTTTTTAATCATTGCTACAGTCTGGTTCGTCATGTGTAGGTCCATTCTCTGCCAATTTTGTTTGTAAAAAAAGGGGCCATTAGAAATACATATTTATGTCCATGTTCCATCTACCCGTACTTTGTGCCATGTCTATATTTGATGGCATAACACTAGCATAGGTCTAGATTTAGCATGTATCAGCTCGATTCCTAGTTTGCAATCTTCCAGGCAGTTGCAGTCAGTAATTGTGGCAAACAATGATGAATAGCAATTTGGAAACAATTTAAAAGACATTCCTATCTTTCGGATGAATCTAATTGATGTCGTCCACCTAAATAGAATCGTCAGATTAGCAGTTGAAAGTCTACGATGAGCGAAAAATCGAACGGTGACTGTGATACCAGCCCCTAGTAAAAAGGCCTAGCTCAGTACCTACCAATGACAGACCCTTTTATTTACCCTTGTTGCAAAGAATTTGAATGAATCTAATTGGAGTCATCCACCTAAATTAGAAACATCGGAATAGCAGTTGAAAATTGAAAATGATCGACCACCATTGATTGACGGAGCTGTGCCAGATGCAAGTGGATGTAACTTCCTGCCATAGACAATAGAAAAGAAACACGAATAAATACAACGGCTCAACAAAGGATTAAATAAATACTAGTTGTTCCCCGGCGAAACATACGCCGGTCTAGCTGATTCCCGCTGATTCAACTCGGCTCTAATAGTCAGCATTATTGAAGCAATATTGTTTGTTTCTAATTGTTAGAGCGCATATCCATTTCAGCATTGGGCTGGATTGATACTTGGGTGGGTGACCGCCTGGGAATCTGGCTGTTGCAGACATAGGGCTTTAGGGCTTCGGGCAGATGACCAGGAGTGGTTAACGCTCGTTAAACCCTTTGAACCATTTCAATGTCAGCCGCGCGCCCTTTTTTTTTGCTACCATGGCAAGAATCAGCCCGCTCGCCCTCTTGCTGATTGTTGAAGCTTCGTTTGTTTGATCATGATCATGAACTGCTCTATCATGGGTTTACAGCTCCCAGACTCCTGACAGAGTGGTCCTGCGTGGAGTGGATCTCGCAATGGCCTTCTGTGTTACGTTCGCGAGCGTATACGCTCTCCCGAGTGGGCAACTGCCGCCGTATGGTACTTTGCCCTATCTGCCTAATCAAGAAACGTATGCTCCCTGAAACGTGTTAGAGCTGCTGTCTGCAATTTCGAAGTGCAAAGTGTCTAGCGCTTCTGGTATAGACAATGTCTCCTACGGTGTTCTGCACAGGCTGTCTACCATGACCCAAGAAGAGCTCCTGCACCTTTTTCAGTCTCTTCTCGACGGTGGCCAGGTTCCTGATTCTTGGCTCTTCACTATACTTGTACCGGTGCACAAGGCAGGGTCTGATAGGTGTCTGACAAACTAAAGGCCCATTGCACTGCTGTTGTGCTTACGCAAAGTTTACGAACGAATGCTCATCAGGCGCCTTGCCTGGTTTTTAGAACATCATGATCTGCTTGCACCTGTTCAGTTCGGATACAGAGAGGGTAGAAGTGCGCAAGACGCCGTCCTCTTCCTTTTCTCGGGTGTCCGTGAGGCATGGTTGCATGAGAAGGTTGTCATTGCAGTTTTTTTTAGACATTAAAGCTACTTATGACACGGTCAGGATTGACTGGGTTCGCGCCGCCCTATGCAGAATGGGAGTGGGCATAAAGCTTGTAAATGCAGTGACAGTGTTACTAAGGATGAGAGTGTATGTTACGAAGGCTGGCAACTCCTGGTCAAGTCTGGCCCACTGACAGAGGTCTCCCGCAAGGCAGTTGTTTAAGCCCACCGCTTTTTTGCGGTAGCCATCAATGAGGTTCTTTTAGAAGTCTGTGCTACAGCCAATGTAGTTTGCTATGCTGACGATGTTGCTTTATGGCTAGCAGGCAACGATCTTGCGTCTCTTACTCCTTGTGTGCAAGCTGTCTTAGACACTATTGTAGACCGATTGTCAGGGTGTGGCCTATCCCTTGCCCCGACCAAAAGTGAAGTGGTTGTTTTCTCTCGATCTCAGGCTCTGCGTGCGTCCTCCGTGTGTGTCTTAGTGAATGGGACTATTGTTCAGTCGAAGACTGTGGTCACGTACCTTGGTGTCATTCTCGACAGTGGTCTGGAATGGGGTCCTCATGTGCGATGTCTGAGAGAAAGGGTTCAAGCGCGCACCTCGATTCTGAAGGCGTTTGCGGGTCATAAGTCCGTCAAATGCGGTGCACTATTGGCAATGTACAGAGGATTTGTTTGTACGGCACTCGATTATCATCTCCCCTTCCTGGACATGGCGAGGTTGCACATTCGGTCTCTTCAAGTAGTTGTAAATGACTGCCTCCGTATTATTTCTGGTTATCTTGTCTCCACGCCAGTCCAAGCTCTGTGGGCCAAATGTGGAGAGGTCCCACTTCGTCTGCGAGCTGAGGAACTTCTTATTGTCCTCTGTATGCGTAATTTGGCTAGGGGTCATTCCGATCCAGCTAACGTCATTTATGACTACTGCACGGTGAGTGAAAGCTGTAGGACCCTACTAGGTGCTGGTGGCAGGGGTGCCTCCTTGCTCTTGTCTGTGTCGCACCTGCACCTTTATGATGTGGCCACAGCCAAACCTTGTTGTCCCTGGGCTTGGTGCCCCCATGTCTTGGACTGTTTTTCCCATGTAGGGATGACTGCGGTATCTATTGTGATGCGGCTTTTTTGCCTGAGTCCAGGTCTGGCAGTGTAGGGGTCGCAATTCCGTCTTTCAAGTTCAGTCTACAGCGTCGGTTTGAGGCAGTGGACTCCAGCACAGCATCAGAGTTACCTGCGATTTCTATAGCTCTGGATTTGGCGTCAGATCTGGCTTTACTGTCATTTGCCATCCTCACGGACTCGCTTGCTGCCATTCGCATGATCCAGAGTGCTGTAAGGCACCTTAATCTTTCGGATCCTGTGATTTACTCCATCTGTTGGAAATTGTGGTCTAGTATGCAGACTCTCTGGTTGAGCTTAAGTGGGTCAAAGGACACAGCGGTGACAGGGGATTGCTGATGGATTAGCTCGAGAGGCCTCCAGTAGGTTGTCTTGCGATGTTTCTCTGGTTCCCTCAGTTAAGGCAAGAAGGACGGCAATCATGAAGTGGACCATGCAGAAGTGGAATGATGAGTGGCAGCGGGCTGAGACTGGCAGGACTCTTTTTGCTCAGCAAATGGTGTGCAGCGACGCATCAGTTCTTGATGGCATGCCCAATCGGACAGCTAGGCTCTTGTCCAGATTGCGGATGGGTCACTCTATCTTGCCTGCACATCAGTACAGGATGGGGTGGGTTGACTCGCCTGTTTGTCTGGTCTGCGGAGTTGAATTGCCCACCGAGCACTTTCTCCTGTTTTGTTCTAAGTATGCACGGCAGCGGAGAATGTTATCCAAATGGATCGGTTCATGCCCCACTTTGAGTAGCCTCTTGGCTCTCTCTGGCTCTAACACCAGTGCGAGACAGCGAGTAGTTGCGAGTTTTTGTATGGTGTTGCGTGTGCAGTTGTAATGTGTCAGACCTTCTGCGTCCCAGGAAGTGGAGTCGAGGGCTTAGCAGCTCAGTGGCACAGAGGCTCAGTTGTGCTCGTAGTGTCCTGTCGGGGCTGTGTGTGGTGTGGAAAGTAGTGGCGACCTTGACTGCAATCAAGTTTGGTTCACTGCAGCACGGTGAAGCTTGTACACAGTGGAAAGTGATAGTTGGATACGTCTCTCGTGAGAAGCAATGACAAGTGACAAATGGAGAGGAGCTGAAGGCGGTGAATTGTCCTCTTCCGAGTACATTAGATGCTTTGAATGCTTTGCAATTTATTGGTTTTAGTGGTAAATGTGTTTTTGGTGCTACCAGTTGGAGTGTATGTCTTTACCCTGTATCCAAGCGGGTCAGGGCCTGGCAATAAAGCAATCTGAATCTGAATCTAATAAAGCCTAATTAAGTCTGCTCACAAGCGAAATATATATATATATATATATATATATATATATATATATATATATCCCCCATGAGTGAATTTCAGTGATGACTTTCCTGATATTTATCTGAAACTGATATTGAAACCGTGCCAAACTGAAACTGTCAAACTTCACAGGGTCTAGGGTCAGTAAACATCTGTGAAGTAAACAGATGTTTACACATTACGTGTCACCATGTAACATGTAAACATTAGTTACATCATGTAACTAATTTTTAAGACTAGTTACGAATATTTAACAACATGTAACTAATGTTTATGACAGCACAGAGTTTCAACATTGCAGGATTCTTAACCAAAATATGTATTTGATATTATTATCATAATGAAGAGCAGATAGGATGCAAAGCAAGATAAAATCGGTAATATTACTATGGTAATGCTGCAGCATCTTTATCAGACCTAACTTCAATTTAACAACTCATGCCTTGTCTAAAACACTCGTGGCCAGCACCAAGTGTATTTTAGACAAAGCAAGAGCTACTAAATTGATGTTTGGTCTGATTAAGACGCTGCAGCATTAACATAGAAATATTACCGATTGTACCTTCACACACCGATAAAACTTTCACACATTTTATTCATATTGGTATTACAGTGTTATTATTGTTATTATAGGGATGTTCTGCCACTTAACGAAATGTATTCCAGACCCATGCGTCCATGGGACATGTAATCTCACTCAAAGTGACTACTTTTGCAACTGCAACAAAGGCTTTGGCGGGCGACATTGCAGACACAAAGTGACCCCATGTTCTGCCGTTCCCTGTGCTACTGGTGGACGCTGTATTGACCGGAATGATACGTTTGTGTGTCAGTGTCCTCCGTGGTTGGCAGGTAAGATGAAATTGATTTTTTATTCATGCTGTTTTACTAGATGGCGCGTACTCATTTTTTTTATAACCATAATGAAACAAAATAACAAAGCAACGGCAAAAAAAGGAATGCACTTAACTCTTGCTATTTCGAGATGTTTCGAGTTGCCAGTGATCTGTTTTCACAAACAAATATCCAACAGTGATATGACATACATACACAGTGGTAGATTGCTGTTCAATTCGCACTAAGAAAATTGCCTCCCTTCTTCCCATTCCAATCCCCACCGTTCCCCATAAATTTTCCACCCCTCACCCGCACCCCCCACCAAATTGTCTCTCTGTAACTTTCTACTGATGTTCATTTGTGAAAAAATAATGGTTCCAAATTCTCGTCACACATTATTATTTGGCAAGAAAACAAAAATAAGATATTAAGTGATGAAATCTAAACTGCCACCGCTTCAGTGCTAAAATTTCTTAGAGGAAAAGAAAAAATGCACAGTTATAGTCACAAACTCTCGCTGCATTCCATAACAGCAACACACATTTCACATCATATGAAGTTTGCATTGCAAGCAGAAGCTGTCATACAAGACATCGAATTGTTATTTAAAAAAAAAAACCGGAAAAAACACAGACTGTAACACTGGATCAAAGATAAAAGAAAAAAAAATTATGTAGAAAATTGGAAAATAACTAAATTTATTGAAAGTTTGCCGTCCCTGAAAAGTTGTTGCCCTACACAAATGGCTTGTCTGCCTATCCATAAATCTACCACTGTACATGCACTAAGCACTCGTCTAGCGACACGTGAATCACAGCATTATAGGCTTAACTTCAGCAATGACGTTCTATAAATTTAAAGTAGCAGCATTCCTGATTCGTCTCTTCTATTTCTTGCAGCAGTGTCCGTAATGCATTGAACTAATGCTCTTGGTTGGTAGTGTTTACGTTACATCATTTACATCATTAGGTTTAACCTCAGTGTCAGAGATGGTAGCTGTGATATTAAAGTAACCGCATTTTCTTCTGACGTATTTCGTCTGTAGTATTTGTTGCAGCAGCATCCATTATGATAGCGTGCATGCGTTCAACATTTCCATTTCGTTGTCAAGCAAGAAACAATTATTATTTAACAAGAGTCAAAAGTCAACATGAATACACTTTACAAAACTTTAAGGACAGACAAAAGACAAAAGATACAGGCAGAGTAAAATCGAACAAATATATCTGCGTATGCAGTAGCACACATACTATTCCCAACGCAAATAGTATCATTTCCGAACTCGAAAATTGCGTTGCGCCCTCTCTCCCCTCCCATCCACCCCCAGATGTAGTTTCGCCTCCTTTGAGATCGTTGCTATGTTTCCGTAGTTAAAACTACATTCTCGAATTCACGCCTGAAGAACTTCAAGTTTTAATAGGGCTATGCTTGGAAATTCCCCTGTACTGTTTCTCGACGTGGTTAAAATTATTTTTGCAATAATTTTTTTTATTTTGAAAATTTATTCATCCTACAAGTAGGCGGGTTACTAATGGGAAACCTGTTTCCACCATTTAGGGCATATTGCTCTCAATAAAATCGACAAGGCAGTGATGCAAAAATTTCCCAAAACAAAATTCTACAAAAGATATGTAGATAAATTCCTAGCCATCGTATATCACCTCGATAAACCACCAATGTTATGTTTCTTGAATTCAGTTAACCTTTCCCTTTTGTACACGATGGAAGAGTTGAAAAACTATGCGATCCCATTTCTCGATATGACAGTAATTATTTCACCTGCAAACTTAATTAAATTTACACATTTTCACAAGCCTGTGGACAAACTCAGTCTCTGAATTACGCATCAATTACAAATACAATGTGGGCGCCATTAATCCTCAATCCCCCCCACAAATACAATGTGGTCTACAATGAAATCAAACGCATTTTTATCACACAACCATTAAATTTCTTTTGGCCCACAAATTTGTAAACAGCCTTCATAAGTTTATTGAGAAGATATCCACTATCCACTATGGATATCCACTACATTTGTTAGAAAAATCTTAGCGCTCTGCTTAAACTGGTCTTATTGAAAATAAACCATTTACATTTTATTTGGCTACCATACTTGCCCCAAGCCACAGACCATCTCAAAATACTGCTCGCCCCTCAAAACTTTATTTGGTCTCAACAGCCTTACCCATGACCAACATTACAAGCGATCAATAAAATAAACCTCAACAGCAAAAAAACTTAGTAATCCATCATTTATCAGCAAACCATCATGCAAGACCAGCTATACTGGAACTACCAAACAGGAACTGAACAAAAGAATCTCATCCCGTAAGTCGAACCTGAAATACGAAGACAAAACCAATAAACAGTTAATAACAGGTAACCACTAATCACTTCTTCCCTACATATGTAACAGGAAAGGTACACTCCTTGTTTTGTGCTAAAGACTAACAATAGCTTCATTTTTACTTTCTTTTTCGATTTAACTCAGTGTCTTTTATCTGGAACGATAAACAAACCAACTGTATTCATGTTGACCTTTGGCTGTTGCTAAATAAAAATATACTGCGGAATGAAAACAATCTGAAACGTCTACACGGTAGTGGAGTTGAGTCAATACACAATTTGAAAAAATGAGTGATATCATATAAAAAACCAAAACTGGTAAAAGGGGCCGCCAAGTTCCGAATGGTTCGGCCCTTCAAAGGAGTGATATCAACACACCAAAACATTCGCCAACTTAATCGCACCGAATAATACTTTGGACGTCAAATGAAAACTTGAACGTTACTAACGAAAGTAGCAATGATCTAGTTTTCATTTAAACTTCTCTTCTTGTAACAATACTAAAGCCTCGGCCGAGGTTGTACCACGTATTGTTAACCGCCCTTGAAGCGTAGTCCTGTATTGTCGGCTTGCTTTCATTTCTAGTCCTAACAATGCTTTCTGGGAATTTTATCTGTAAACAATGTGTACCTTTCTTTCCCTTTATTTCTCGCAATCGATTGCCATGAGCTTTAATCACACTCTCCCCAATTGTCTTTTTGTTTTTTCTCTTTTGAATTCTGAGCTTGATGAAGGTCTACGCCGCAGTACAGTAGTTTACTGTGCGAAACCATGTTTTTCCTTTGCTGGGATATGGTGGGGAGCAGTTTAGCAATTCTGCGACTTAGTCATGAAGGTAATACATCGTTAATATGCACCACGTTGTCTATCAGCTGCGTTAGTTACTGCAGGGCTGCTTTTTTAATCTCTTTTCCAAGAGGAACAAACCAGCACCATTTTTTTTCGTTAAGCCTCAATGTGGAGGAACCTTCCTTGCTACAGTTGGAGTTAGGATTGACGGCTGGAGCTAACTTTTACCGAGTAAGTGAAGACATGTGAGCTTAAATAATCCTTGCACTTCAAGTAAAATAAATAATCAACATGATGGACCGAAAATTGCCTACAACTTTCTATGACTTTCATTATGCAGGGACAACTAACCTTGGCGCATCTCCCACAAGCTATACCGTTCATCTTTTTAAAATTAGGTTAGGTTCAGGTCTCTAGATGATAGCCGACGTACTTCTCTACTTTAACTGGCCAGACCTCTTCACTTTTATTTTTCTATCGGCCATAACGGACATGAGGCTGCAGAGGACCCAACCACCCTCTGCAGGGTACCAGTCGTTAAAGCCAGTACATTTATCTTTTTTTCAACAGTGCTAACATCTTAAGTTGGACGTGTGACACCCAATGGATCAGCCATGGGTAACTCTTAATGCTATAGCACGGGCTGACACTTTTTGGTGCTTTTATTCTCATCCAGAGCATTACGTTTATTACGCAACTGCAGTCTGTGATATTACAATAGCAGTATTTCCTTCTGAAATATTTTATCTGTTGTATTTGTTACAGCAGCATCCGTGATTTTAACGTGTGCATCACAACTTTAGGTTTAACTTTATGGATTGCAGTCGGTAATATTGACTCATCTCTTGTATTTGCTATAACAGCATCCTTGATGATAACGTAATGCATTGAGCATGTGCTCTCATGTGACAGCATCAAAGCATTAGGTTTACCCTCAGCCTCAGCAGTGTCGTTTCCATTTGTCATATTTCGTCTCAAGTATTTGTTGCAGCAGCAGCTGTGATGATTACATATGTGCATTAAGCATATGCTTTCTTCTGGGACGTACGCACCACATCATTATGTTTAACCTTAGTAACTGCAGTTTGCTGTATTAAAGTGGCAGCATTTCCTTCTGACATAGTTTGTCTCTTGTAGTGTATGTTGGAATACACTCTTAACTGCGTGGGTAAACTATGGCATAAGAATAAATGGACAAACAACCTTGGTGTAAGCTACCACTGAAGATACGGCTTTACTTCCTGTGAGCAGAGGTTAAATAGCTGTTACAGATCATGTGACAGAAAGTATGGAGTACAGTTTAATTACATACAATATGATATAGCTAACCTGATAGATTTATTATGGTAAGCTGGAGGGTTGACAAACAGGAACCTATTTTGAAGTGGCCATTGTGGTGCCACAAATAACGACACCACAATAGACACCACGAAAAAAAAAACAGAAAAAATTCTAGCCTAGCTGAAAAATAAAATATGTATTATAGGCAAGATATTTTTTAGTGCACTGTCAATTTAAAAGTTTACACAAGATTGCGCTTTCAAAGAAAAAAAACTAACCACTTTACGAAAGCTGTGTCAAAATCATAAACATAGGATTTCATTCTTTTTAAACATGATTAAACGAAAAATTAAACATTGTAAAACTGAAAAATGTTTTTTTCAGTTTGACATTTTCATTCGAAACCAATAGTTTCTGTATTTATATTCTAACAATTTATGAAAAAGTAGCTTATTTTTTATTAATTTCAATTTTCCAGCAACATTGCAGCTAGAACGCCACAAAGCAGCTGTCGGACATCTGACATCCATGTCTGGCGCAGATGTAGTTACTTTGTTAAAAAAATTCACCGGAGTGCTTACTGACTGCCCCTCTCAGTAATGGTGCCGATGCAGAAGTATTTTGTTACATGAAAAGACAAAAGAAAACATGGAACAAAAGAAAACATGGAGTGATAAAACTGGGAAATCAATTTTTCTCACAAATAACAGAAACAATACATTTTTTCCTAATTTTAAAGGAGGACAGTTAAAATTAACAGTCTGTTCTTTGCACGAATAACTAGGGACTTTTCACGTGTTGGCAACAACCGCACAGTTTAAAAAAATCTCATCGATTTTACGAATAAGTAAGTTACAAACAAAAAACGAAGAAGTAGTAGTACACTGGTTAATTATTTCAATTAAAAGACTAAAGATTCAGCTTGTCTGGAGCTTTTCTTAATCTTTTAGATCGTGGCTTTTCATTAGTTTTCTCAAATTGTGCATCCTCATCACAGTGCGGGGGTGATGGCACAATTTTACGCTTGTGAGTATTTTTATTTTTCGCACGTTTTGGGGGGGGGGGAATTGAGGATTAATGGCGCGTCGACAACTTGGTCATTAGCGCCAACCTCAGTCACAGTGCAGTGGTCCGGGTTGCCACTGCACCACACATTACAGAGATGTTATTCAAACCCCTAATCTAAATCTTGTCATACATCTGTACCTCCTGCAAAAATTGAAAAACACCGGACAGGAGGACAGACTTATCGCCCAACTGACGCGCAATGTCATGCGGAAGATGGAAACGACGACGAACACCATCAAGATGGCGACAATCAACAAGTAAGTGGCGGACCGTAAGTGGCCGCCGACACCAATAATATTCAGGAGGGGCAACCCCCCGCAAAAGGAAACAGTGAGTAAGTCGAGTGTGACCAATGCGCAAACGGGCCAACACCACCTCCTCACGGCGACTGCGGCAACACGCCGAATGCCATTCCTCAACAGTGCCTTTAATAGCTCGTAATTTATTGCCGTCCTGTCCATCCCACGAGGCTTGCCAAAAAGCGTGTAACCTCAGACGCAGAGTTGGAAAAGCGTCCGAGGGAACAAGGCTGAGATCCCTTCCGAGAGGGCCAGAAAGGGCCCCTTTTGCTTTTGGAGTTCTTGGTTGTACATCAAATGGCTCCGTTGCAAATAACGGAGGCTGTGACCTTTCTGGCTCTAAAATTTCCTCAATAGGAGCGCTGTTATCATCAGCCAAAGGTACTATATTTGCCTTATCGGATGCGTCTACTGGACTTGTAAGGGGTGTATCAACAGCTATATAGTTGGCACTCGGCGGCTTGCTTCGTAAATTCTCAGGTGATTAAGCCTGATTTTTGATTGGTGATTGCCGGCTGTTAGCAACAGGCAAAGATCGTCGTGATTGGCCTAGACGTTTCTCGAAGGAAATGCATCAGCGAAAACTTGCTTCTCGTGATGTTGACTGCCAAGTGACATGCAATGTTTTGATTTTGAGTGAAGTTCAGAAACAACTGGTTCTCGCTCATTAATATTCGCGCTGGATTTGACGGTTTTAGGCTTTGCAGAATTCGCTTTCGGTGACTGCTCGGCACAATTCTCAACAATACGTGGTCTTAATTGTTCGCAGTGTTTGCGATATTCATTACCGTTAGTGTCAACAATAATATAGGATTGATGTTCCCCTATTTTAAGTACTACGCCACTAGACCATAACTGAGAATTTGATACGCTAAAGTCATGGTACCAAACAGTGTCGGCAATTTGATATAATTTCAACTCACGGTGTTTTGTGCTTTCAATTTGTTTTAACAGCTGTGGCATGATCGGGATATAACAAATCCAGCCGAGACTTCAACTCTCGGTTAAAATACAATTTACCAGGTGTAGCTTGTGTGGTAGCGGAGATAGTAATTCGTGCTGATAATAAGTAAGAATTTATGCTCTGCTGAATTGTGGTGCCTTATAAACTCTTCTTAAAATTCTTAACATAGATTTCTGCCAAACCGTTGGTGCAGGGCACAAAACTATGGCCGGTCATGTGCCGTATACCATTAGTTTTTAGCCAGGTTTGGAATTCATTGGACATAAATTGTGCTGCATTATCTGTTACTAAGCTATCCATTAAGTCGTATTCGGCAATGTGGTTATTTAACACATAGATAACTCGTGCAGACGTTGTAGATTTCATTTTGTGCAAGAACGGGATTTTAGAATGAGCATCAACCAGGATAAAAAACATGTAATTATCCATCGGGCCAAGGAAATCCGCGTGGAACCTAGCATTAGACTTCAGTGGATATTCCCATGTATGTTTAAGCCCAGCAGCTTGAGTATCTTTGTACTCTTGGCAATTTTGGCAAGGCTTCACTTTATTTTATGTCTGAGTCTATTTTAGGCCACCACACCTTTTGCCTAGCCAAACCTTTTAGTTTCACTATTCCAAGGTGTCCTCTATGGAGATCTTTTAAGATTTGCTTTCTTAAGGCAGCAAGCACCAGGATCCTATGTCCCCAGAATAAAGTTTCGGTTTCGATAGAGATTTCAGTACGACGTGTGACGTACAGTAACAGGTCAGGGTTTTTGCACTTTTCTGGCCATCCATGATTAACGTACGATAAATTTTGGACAACATTTTATCGTGTTTGCTCTCGAAAACTAATGTCTCATTTAAGACTAGCAAGTTAGAAACAGTTTCAATTGCAAGGACGTTGTACTGGGCATCGGCTTCTTCAAACTCCTCAGTATTTGGTAGAGGGAGTCTAGATAACGCGTCGGCAGTTAGGTTTAGTTTGCCGGGAATATGTTCAAATTCGTAATCATATGCATTAAGCATAACTGCCCATCGTTGAACCCTAGCACAGCCATTTGTGGAATTCCCTTTTTGGGGCCAAAAATCCATATTAAAGCCTTCTGATCAGACTGCAATATAAATTGCTCACCGTAAACGTACTCATGAATTCGCTTCCCTCCCCAAGCCACACTGAGAACCTCTCTATCAAAATGACTATAGCCCTGTTCGGCTTGGGTTAGCTTTCGTGAGGCGAAAGGTATTGGACATGATTCGCCATTCTTCATGACATGCATCAGGCACGCCCCTATTCTGTAAAGTGGGCCATCACAAACGAGCTTCAGTTTTAATTTAGGATTGTAATGAACTAAAACTTTGGATTTAATAAAGTTTTTTCACTTTACTGACAGCTTGGTCACATTCTGCCCCCCATACCCGCTTCACACTCGGGCTTAACAAACGAGTTACTGGTGACAGAATATGAGCAAGGTTTGGTAAGTACTTTGAGTAATGGTTTACAAAACCCAAAAAGCTCTGTAGCTCTTGAATACAGGTTGGGTTAGGAGCATTTGAGACAGCTTCAATGACCTCAGGGAGAGTATGCAGGCCTTCAGCATTGATCATGCTGCCTAAATATTTCAATTCAGGCTGCGACAATTTGCACTTCTCGATCGTAAGTTTGGCTCCCGCATCTTGTAAAGAAGTTAAAAGCTTGTTTAAGGAATCGTCATGCCCGGCCCCCTTCCCACTCACTAGGATGTCATCATAGAATGGGAGACATTTGGGGATTTTACTACTGATTTTTGTCATGACCCTCTGGAAAATTCCAGGACTGGATGCTAGGCCCAGAGGTACACGCAACCATCGAAATAAGCCCAGGGGAGTATTTATTGTTAAAGCTTCTTGTGACTTTATCGAGTTCAATCTGCAGAAAGGCATCCTTAAGGTCGATAAGGGGGAAAGTGTCACTACCTGCTAATTCGCTAAATAATTCTGCGGCCGTGGGAACCGGATAGTGGTCAACTTCTAATTGAGGGTTCACGGTGGTCTTGCAATCACCTCTCACCCGGATTTGACCAACCGGTTTATAAACTATGACTATAGGAGTAGATCACTGAGAGGTTTCCACAGGCTCTAGAATTCCAAGGCCAACCAACCTACAAATTTTTTGGTTAACCTTTTCTTTAAGTGCTAATGGAACTGGTCTAACACGACAGTACACAGGCTTTGCATCAGGTTTTAAATAAATCTTAGCTTTGTAATTCTTAAATTTACCCATACCTTCACTGAATAGCTCAGGGAAACCCTTTACTATTTCTGAAGTGTCACTGGCGTAAGACTAGTTTTAATTTGTTTTACACCTTTCTTAGGTTTAACTTTTGTTTTCAGGTCATAATATGGATGGAAATCAACCCGAAAAATAGAAAGCCAATCCTTTCTCATTAAAGCAGGTTTATAAAGTTTGGAAACTAAAGCATCCAAGTGTTCTATTTGACCTTTGACTACAACCTTCAGACTTACAATGTAGATCGTGTTCTCAATTCCATCTGTGTGTGAGTTATAGAATACGGACTGAGTTTTAAGGGACAATCCGCAAAATATTTCTGATGCCACTCAATAGGAATAATGGATGTGTCTTCCCCGGAATCAAGTTTCATTTCAAGATCGACACCATTTAGGCAGACTGGCATTTTCCACTTATGAATTTTCGTAGAATTAACTACAATGACTATTTTGTTGATTTGAAGGGGAATAGAAATCTGGTCCGCAGCCTGACTTATTCCAAGAGTGTTGTTTTTCAACACTAAATAATCGTTTTTAGATTCACTGTCAGCTTCTGAACCAGACTCTGAATTTTCGACTACATCATTCCCGTCATTTTCAGACTCACTATCAGATTCACGTTCTAATTTGTGAATTCTTTTCTTGTAGCTATACTTCCTCTTACCTTTAGGCTTAGACTTAAAATTCTTGCTAGTACTGGGCTTACTATGCTCAAATGACTTGATAGTTCTTTTAGTATGACTACTGCTTTTCCTACACACGGCTTTTAAGTGGCCAACGGTATGGCATCTGCCACAAGTATAGTCGCAGTATTTGCACCAGGTTTTAACGTGGCCAGAATTAGCACAGCAATAACAAATAAAATCTTTAGAAGATTTTTGTTTATTCTGGTTCTTATTTGATTTTTTAGCTAAGTAGTTGACTGACCTTGAGTGACTTCTGAGAACATTCTGATCAGTTTCAGCGGACTCTAAGGATAAGGCCAGGGATGTTGTATCAATAATTCTCGCTGAATAACCTCAGAATAAATTCCTCCTATCAGGTGGTCTCTTATCATTTCACTGTTAATGTCAGTGATTTTGTTAAAGTCACAATACTTAGTCATAAGTTTTAAAGCTGCTAAATATTCCCCAATGCTCTCATCAGATTTCTGTAACCTACGGAAAAACTTAACTCTTTCAGAACCCACTGAGGGCACTGGTTCAACATCATCCAAAACCTTTTTCACTAATTCCTCAAAAGACATTGAATCGGGAAGGTCAGGTGCAATAATATTTAAAATGCGGTCAAACATTTTTTGGCCTACAGAAGCCATTAAGAAATTTACTTGCTTAGTTGCAGCTATTTCTTTTGCTTTGAAAACTAATCCGATTGGAATATTTTTCCAGTGTCTGTTTCACAATCAAATTTGCTGAACAAACCAGCGTTTTTAGAAGACGTCATTTCTTTTTCACTTTCAAGACCACTATTTAAGTTCAAATTTAGTTAGGGTCAATTACAGTGCTAGCGCTCACTACAGTATTAGATTTACTAACTGTACTACAGGTTTTTGCAAACGATACCTGTCTCAGGCATAAGCCTATACGAGTTAAACAAAATTGTATTTAACTACAATCTTACTTTATTTGCAAGATTAAGCATGGAGCACTCGCTACTACCGGTTGCTATTTAAAATAAACTAGCTTAACTGTAGCTGTAGTGTCTGTAGTATTGTACAATGTACCTTTAAGTAGAGGGTGCCTCAGTCGCTCTCTTTTCTGTATTGACACATTACTCACATGATAATAGTGTCAATACAGAAAAGAGAGAGACTGAGGCGCCCTCTACTTAAAGGTACATTGTAGTGTAGTGTCTGTAGTATTGTACAATGTACCTTTAAGTAGCGGGCACCTCAGTCGCTCTCTTTTCTGTATTGACACTATTATCATGTGACATTAGTCACATGATAAATTCAATAAAAGCACTAAACACCTTGGCTTCAGTGCCACTTGTAAGACCTTAAATCCAGTGTGGACTTCCGTTAGTTTACTATGATGTAGTATAGTTAAACTTAAGTAATGTAGCTGAATACGTTACAATGGCGACGGGAGGGATTTAGGCTTTAATTAATTTAAAAGTCCTTAAATTAATAAGTATAGGCACCAAGTTTTCAACTGCCTTTTTCTGGGAGCGGTGGAGGAGAGTGTTCACAGCCTGATGTCTACAGCTACCTCACCATTCGCCAGGAACCACAAAGAGTTTGTAGATACAGAAAGGAGTTCAGCCTCTTCAATGTATAAGGTACTGTCACTAGTTGGTCTGGAAGTTTCCTGGGTGTTCAGGATAAGCCAGGCCATAGTTGGAAACTTTAAATTGGTCTACGCTATGGCGCGCTTAAGCCCTTCGATTTCAAGTTCGTTGTTGCAGTTTAGTTCTGCTGAAAGGGGCGGGCGGCCAGCGTTAGGGTGTTAAATTTGTAAATCTCAGTTGTGTGAGTTTAATTTTTTTGTGGCTAGAGTTTTCTTGTATAAACAAGACAGTATGTTTAATTACTAATGGTTGATAACTAAGTAATTTAAATAATGAAGCTACTTAAAAGATTTAGAAACTGGTACTATTTAAAAGGTTTAAAAAGGCTAGTATGGCTAATTAAAGGATTTAAAAGTATAGCGAGTCTAAAAGATTTAAAGCTTTATAGTGTTAAACAAGCTAGTTAAAAGATTTAAATAGTGGGACTATATAGATTTAAATACTAAGCTGTTTGTTATTTAACCCTGGTGTGTCTTAAATGACTTTTGGGTATAAATTTATTAAAAGATTTAGAACTAGGCTACCTTAAAAGATTTAAGTCAGTAGTGTGCTGCTTAAAAGATTTAATAGGCCTGATGCATCTAAAAGATTTAATGAGAAATGCTGGAGTTTACTGGTGTTTTGTTTTGCATATCTTGAAAGATTTTGAACTACGATATCTTAAAAGATTTAAGTCAGTAGTGTGCTGCTTAAAGGATTTAATAGGCCTATCGTATCAAAAAGATTCAACGTTGTAAAACTGGGTGTAAAGCATGATAAAATATTGAGAATACTGGGTGACCTTAAAAGATTTAATTCAGTTCTGAAACTGTTAAAAGATTTAATAAGCCTTGTGTATTGCTTAAAGATTTAAAAGCTGCAAACCCGTGGAGTAAAGCTGTAATGCTAATTATACTGTGAAAAACTTCGTTATAATGCACCTATAAGTTAGGAAGATTTTACGAAGTGTTATCTTGACTTTAGGTTTGTAACAGCCATGTGCTATTAGCCGTAGCGTTGATAAACTGTAAATATCAGCGTTTGGGTTTTTGGAATTAGTAGTCGTTGCTTTGCAATGTGTAATTCACCAAAATCGTAAGGGGTTTTGGTTAAGTTGGACTGGCTTGGGCCGTAAGGGGTCACGAACTAAACAACTTAAATGTTGTTTTTAAGACTTATTGTTTAGTTTCAGTCCGATTTGCTTGAACTCATAATGTGCTTTAGCTAATGTAACCAAAGGTTTAAGTATTGTGTTACTCTTATTCAAGAAGTTTGAATTAACAGTCCAACTGAGTAGCTAGTAATTAGTGCATTTTGCTTAATTATGGAAAGTGAGAAGGTTGTATGGAATTGGGAGTTGTAGTTAAAATCGTTGAGTTTAACTTGGGGAAAGGAATAGTATTCCATTTTCCTGAGTATACTGAAACAATGTAGGAGACTCACCTTTGAGCTGCAGTCAACTTATAATTGTATTCTAGAAGCTTAAACTAACACTTTACTACGCTTTACAAGAGTACTAATTTGTTAAATTGGGTGTGGTTGGGTGTAGCGAGACCATTTCGTTCTGAAGGTAAAGTTAGCAGTTAGTTTAAGCCAGATTTGCACAGCTTTTAAAGTAGTGCCTGGTCGAGGTATTTATGCCTCTTATGTGTAATAATAAAAACTTTTGTTCAAAAGTATTCGTTGAAAAATACTGCTTGGACTTAAACTAGACCCTATCGCATCTAATTACGGAAGCGTGAAGCGCTATATGTATTACTGTAAATTATTTTGGAAAGCAATTTACCACAAACGCTATTTTGAAAAAATTTAAAATGTTTATCGTTGAATTACTAACGAAATTGTTAACACGAAAAGGTATTTCTAAAAAACCGTAAGGTATCAGTTATTAATACAATTTGAATTTGGTATTGTAACCAGTAATTTTTGCGTTCATGGTTGAACATGTAAAAGAAAAAAAATATATATTAATTACTAAATTACTGTACTTACTGTAATTTATTTGTTATGGGTCGGTGGGGGTAGCCTACCCTGCCTAGTTGTGTTTAGAGACGGTAGCCTAATATGTCTATCATTTACTTTAACGTAGGTATTGTTTATGCCTGGTTTAATTACGTATACTACTGAATTGGAATAGCCTATTAAGCTTAGTACGTTTAGTCTTTGGTTTAGTAAAATGTTAACTAGCGATAGCCTACTATGCCTAATACGTTTGAAAAAAATAAATGGTTTATAAATTGATACTATTTAAGTAGTCTTTTAAAATTTAAACCGCCTGAGTGTATTTACTAAAATACCTGTTTGGTAATTTTGCTTGCACTGAGAACGTACGTCCGTTTAATTTGTAACTGGTCGTCCGTTCCCTAACTATCAACAGTGCGCCGAATTATTCGTTGAATAATACTCCGTATTGTCACTCCAATATACCGCCGAGTGCTTCAGGAAAAAGGCGTGAAGTATCCTCATTAACTGTCGAATTATTCATCGCTAAAATCCACGAGTTCTCGTTTGTTATCATCGTTGAAACTTGCGAGTTGAAGAAAGTGTAAAACCATGTAATTTGAAATGAATAATAATGAGAGATATAAATCACACGATTACTGCGTTTTTCCATTGGTTGACTCAGTCTCCGAACGTTCCAAGTTGGTTAACCAATCTGATTGCAGGTGGGGAGGTGCTTATGGATAGCTCACCAACGCTGTATGTTAATGAAGTTGCTTTGTGTTTTTAGCATCACCTACAATCCTTTGCAGTGCGTATTGGACCAACCCGTTCTTCGTAGCATGGAGCTCGTTGTACGTCAAGGCCGGCTGGGATGAAAGCTGTTTCTGTACGGTTAGATGCAAGCCGTTTGTGCGTTATAGAGGCGGCAACTACCCGGTCATGAGTAAATAGCGAAAGTAATTTGTAAAATCATGATACGCTGGTAATTTGGATAACACGATACTTAAGTGCTATTATCACGTAGCGAAATGTGCTATTATTTGGCGTGATGACGTCCGCAGACTGTCCGCTTTATTAGAGAGCTCGGGTACGACTAAAACTTTCAGTTGGTTCCGAGTGAGGACGAAATACCGCTACTAAATAAAAGTGAAATTTCATCGTTGCAAGCATCGTTTGCGTTCACGGTATACCATGCTGGTATTTGGGGATTTTATAGGTGGCCATAATTATATTTTTGTTTTCCAGTTTAAGGTCCTGGGAAATTTTAAGATTTCATCTGCCTTTCAATCAATTTGGTTTGCCGTCCGGTCTCATGGAGATCCAAGAGAATATAGCAAGAGCGAAGTTTCAAGAGATGTAAAATCAAGATGAAGAATCAAGTTTTTGAATTTAGAGATTTTGGGGGAAAATAAAGTTTGATAAAAATAATTTGGAATTTTTAAAATTAGAAATTTAGAAAACTAACCTTGAGTTTGAAAAACTGTGAAACTTGAATTAATAACCAACTGACGATTGCTATTTATATGAAGAAATTTATTGGTAGAATTTTGTGAAATTAATATAAAAAAAAAATTTTTTTATGTAAAATTTTTTTTGCTTTTTAGGGGTGGTTAGTGTAGTGTCTATAGTATTGTACAATGTACCTTTAAGTAGAGGGTGCCTCAGTCGCTCTCTTTTCTGTATTGACACTATTATCATGTGACATTAGTCACATGATAAACTCAATAAAAGCACTGAACACCTTGGCTTCAGTGCCACTTGTAAGACCTTAAATCCAGTGTGGACTTCCGTTAGTATACTATGATGTAGTATAGTTAAACTTAAGTAATGTAGCTGAATACGTTAGCCTACCTAGTTGTATAAATCAATCGTTTACAAATTAACTTAAAGAGACTAGGCTTTATAAATGTTTATACTTTCACTCTCTAAGCAACGTTTTACAAAACAACACTTCTGGCCTAAGCCTCAGCACAGACCAGATTACACTTAGTTTAAGCATAAACCTACGGTGCTAAATTTAACACCGGCACAAAACCATCCTGAATATGGGATAGGCACTATCGAATCTACTAGAGTTAATTTATCAGCGCATTTTTCGTACCTTCAGGTTTATAGTACTGCCTGTGTGACACGCCAGAGCGTCGCTCTAGAATACTACCTTTGTAAAATTAACCCTAATAAATTCAATTCCCACTCCAGTTCTAGCTAGTTAAGGTACTAAACTTACTATTATCATTTCGTTCCACTTGTCAACTCTACCACGACAAAATTACACATTTTGGATAAACTAAACTCTGATAGGCTTTCAGAGCACTAATTTTCATTGCCAACATGAAAAAAAATTTTGCCGCTTACCACAAATTTGGGACACATATGTGGTTGAAGACCTATCATTTCTAGTTTTAAATTTAAAACTTAAACCATAGTATTGGCTCGTCGCCAACTGTAGTAGTGTTGGAATACACTCTTAATTGCGTGGGTAAACTGTTGCATAAGAATAAATGGGCAAACAACCTTGTTGTAAGCTACCACTGAAGAGACAACTTTACTTCCTGTGAGCAGAGGCTAAATAGCTGTTACAGATCATGTGACAGGAAGTATGGAGTAGAGTTTAATTACAATACAATAGGATATAGATGGCCCGATAGATTTATTATGGTAAGCTGGAGGGTTGACAAACGGGAACCTATTTTGAATCAGCCATTGTGGTGCCACAAATAACGACACCACATCTCTTGTATTTGTTGCAACCGTACCCGACATAACGACGTACATGTGTTGAGCATAAGCTATCATCTCATGGCATGTGCAGCACAGCATTAGGTTCAATGTCAATGGCGACTGTCCATAATATTAAGGTGGTGGCATTTCCTTCTGACAATTTCGTCTCATGTATTTGTTGGAGCAGCATCCACGATGGTAACGTACATTAGTATTAAAAACGCTTAAGCGTATAAAATACAGATATAAGCCTTAAAAAAACTTTGCTACGAAAAGTGCCTCTTGGGTCACCAGCGAGACAGGGTTGGTGCCAGGGCGCCCATCTTCAAGCTCTAAAGGAACATATTTAATTTAGAAAAAGACAAGTAAACCATCAGCGTCCCACTAACACGTGTAAAAGAATCTCCAGTATCCTAAAAAACAAGGTGGAGCTTCTTTTACATGTAATAGTGAGACGCTGATAGCGTATTACATGCCTTTTTCTAATATCTGTTCCTTTAGAGCTTTAAGTTTTTTAAGGCTTACATCCATATTTATACGCTTAAGCATTTTTTAATATTAGTATCTATGATTCCTCTTATTGTTCCAGCAAGAATAATAAAGAAAAGAATGTTATAATCACATTAAAATAACTGTTATTAGAGTCTTATCCTTTTTAATACTCAATTTTAAGCTATAAAAATTGAAAATAGTTTCTTTGGTTCGATCTCTAGGTGAGAGCAAAATTTCCCCAACAATTAAAACAACAACAATTGTAGTCACATAGCGTTCAAAAGGCCCTAGGCTTTCCTCATACCTATGTTTTAAGCTATAAAACTTGAGCATCAGTTCATTGATTCGATTTCCAGGTGTAGTACAGCTGTATGAGCCAGAGTTTGGGATAATCATGCACATCGAGCTAAAAGCCATGAAATTTGGTATACAAGTCAATTCATAGCTTATAAATCGTGCTAGCTATGAAAACCCTCGAGATACCCTAAGGCACCTTCCTGTGCCCCTACCACACTCACCTGTATGAGGTTATTGACCAACAAATTCTTTCTGATTGCGGTAAAACATGAATTGGTACACAAGTCATTCTTAGCAGTACAATTCGAACTAGAATTTGTTGGTCATCAGCCTCGTGGAGAGGACACAAGGAAACGCTGGGGAGCCTTGGGTCTATCTCGGGAGGTTCCATATGTAGTTCGATTTCTACTGCTACAATGAATGTTTTTAGAATGTTCAGCAAGAATTTGTTGGTCATCTATGCTTCATGGGGTGCAGAAGGGGTCGATGTTGAGGGAGGCCTTGGTGGTATGTCATGGGGATCCATGGCTAGTTCGATTTCTACTGCTAGAAACTCCTAACTTTTACTCCTAACTGGTGTACTGCAATGCATGCTTTTTTTAGTACGACCAACAGGAATATTTCGGGTATCAGCCTCATGGAGCGGGAATAGGAGGAGGGAGGCACTGAGGGGCATTTGGGGAATTCACGAGAGTTCCATAGCTAGCTTGATTTGTACTTCTAACAATGAATTGTGCACCAAATTTCATTCTTTTAGCACTATCTGCAAGAATTTGTTTGTCAGGCCTCACAGACCATTTTGGTCGGGGAAGCATTGGAGTGCCTTGGAGAGTATCTCGAGGGGTCTCATGGCTAGTTCGATTTTTACTTTGGTATCAATGACTTGTGCACCAAATTTCAAGCTTTTAGCTCAGTCTGCAATAATTTTTTGATCAAGTATCACGAAGAAGGGAGAGGTGGGGGGGGGGGAGCCTTGGGGATATTTCATGGGGGTCCCATAGCTGGTTCGATGTATGCTGGTAGGGTCAACTTGGATGCCATAATTGAAGCTTTTAGCTCGATATGCAATAATTTGTTGGTGAAGCATCTGGGAGGGGACACGGGGACGCTGGGGGGTGCTCGGGGCTCTTGGGGGTATTTCATGGGGGTCCATGGCTGGTTCGATTTGTACGGCTAAGAAAGACTTGTATACAAGATTTCATGTTTTTAGTTTGATCTGCAAGGATTTGTTGCCCAAGCCTCGGGAGGGGGCATAGGGAGATGAAGGGAGGTGCTTGGGGCTCTTGGGGTATTTCAAAGGAGCCCATGGCTGGTTCAATTTGTACTGTTAAGAAAGACTTGTGTACCAAATTTCATGTTTTTATCTCGACTTGCAAACATTTGTTGGTCAAACCTTAGTGGGGGTATTACTTAGGAGGTATTTCATGGGAGTTCCATGGCTGTTTCGATTTGCACTGCTAGGAATGACTTGTACCAAATTTCAGCCTCTCACTTCGCGCTGTTTTGACGTGATACCCTTAAGGAAAAGAGCATGAGTGAAGTTTTTCAACACCGACAGGTTGTGTCACTTCTTGAGAAAGTAATAGGATCTCCAATGGACTCTGGGGTCCCAGCCATGTATTAAAAATATCGTCTCCCCAGTCGTTTCGTGAGGGAATATTTTCATACCAGAGGTCCGCATCAGCATATGCACCATGGTGAATGACGAAAGTCGTGTAGTATCACTTCTTTTCTTCAGTTTCTATTTGATGGACCTGGAGTTGCAATCTAAACCCGAGACATATCACTTCCCAGCAATGATGTTCAATGTTTCCTCTATTGTTCTTCTATCGGAAACTCATCTAGGATGATATGGTTATTCAAACTGTAAAGGTCTTTGCGTACCTGGAATCCTTCCAATCTGTTTTTGGCTTAAGGAAATACGGTGCTTCCCATGCACTGTTAGATGGTTCTATCAGTCCATTGGCCAGTAATTCGTTGATATATCGGTGCAGCCTCGCACCTGTTGTTGGGTTTGTCGGTAACCGTTTTCCTCTGAAGGTAGCAGCATCTAGAGTTTGCTTGATCTCATGTTTTAAGAGATGATTACAACCTGATTTATTGGAGAATAGTTTTGGGTGACTATCAACAAGTTCGTTCAGCTGCGAAAATTGTTCCTCAGTCGTTGGGTTGAATCACTCCCTATACATGGACATCTATTACCATCCTCCATATGGATACAAATCGTTGCTCCTGAAGTTCATGGTCTCTGCTTAATGAAAAAAATAGTATTGTATATTTAATTGGCTATATTCTCACTTGTTAGCTGGCTCGACCAACAATATCTGGCTATCCATAATGAAACACATACCTATTAGCATATAGCATGTTGGTTGCTAGATTCTTAATAACACCAACACGACGTTGATAGTCCTGTCCATGGCAAGTAAACATGCACAAAGGTTGACCTGCTTGGTTGTTAACATA
Source organism: Lithobius niger (assembly GCA_023313725.1). Taxonomy (NCBI): domain Eukaryota; kingdom Metazoa; phylum Arthropoda; class Chilopoda; order Lithobiomorpha; family Lithobiidae; genus Lithobius; species Lithobius niger. Next base: position 37,278 of record JAHWFP010143611.1, on the reverse strand, counting down.
GCAGATAAAGTAAGCTGATGACTCTCCCGTGGTTCAAGACTGTGAATTTCAGGTAGGTGATGACTGCAGAAGTCCACAAATATGTTAGTGAATGGTAATGCAGTGTTCAAGATTGCTCTCGCAGTTTGTCCAGCTGCGTGAATCACTAAAGATAATTTCTGTCGGTTGGTGGTTCAGGAATATGTTCATATGATTCCCCATTGGCTTGGTTTCCTGCAGTAACGGAAGAGGTGAATATTGTACGTAAATAAATATATTTTATATGAGCCAGCCAAAATAAGTTTACAAACCGTACGGTATTACATCACGAAAAACTGGCTGATGAATCTGAAGAAAGCAAAACAATGCCAACATAAGTGCAACCATAGGTACGAACATAAGTGCAGATGTAAATGCTCAGCTTTACGAACGAACGATCCATGACGTGGAGGTTCTCTACAAATTTTACAGCAGCGATCATCATGTTGTTTCCTTCAATAACTCACTTCACAGTAGGCATCAATCTACGACCCACTGCTCCGATCATTAACCCCAAAACCGTCTTGATTTTGTCAAATTGAGGCCACACCTGCATGCCATTGATTGGCCAGTCTTATTTGCCGAAGCTTCGGCCAACCAGTGTTGGGATATTTTTTTGACCAATCTAAATGTGGGTGTCTGCCGTGATGCTTCCCAAATCCGGGCTAGGGGCAATCAAAATAAACTCGATCCAACTTTACGTTACTTGAGGCTACAAAAACTTAAATACTGGCGTAAATTGAAAGAAACTCTTTGTAGTAATTTTAAGCTTGAAGTTCACATCATTATTTTAGATATTTCATTTTGGATAATGGAATCGTGCCCAACCTCTACACTGTAAATGAAACGTCTAGCCTTACTAATGTTGTTTTTTCATCAGCTGTTGTCTATAATACACTGCTCTCCCTTAAGTGTAATAAAGCACTTGGCCCCGATGGGTTCTCCAGTACATTTTGCGAGGAACTTGCTCACGAAATCTTTAAACAGTTAGCGTTGATTTTCAATCGCTCCTTTCTAGAAGAAAAATTACCCTCAACCTGGAATCTGTTCGTGTCATTCCAATTTTTAAGAAAGGTAATTCTTCTGACGCATCAAATTACAGGCCGATTGCGCTAACTTGCGTCCCATGTAAAGTCATGGAACGCATAATAAAGACACAATGTTATCCTTCATTTTCGAAAATAATTTATTAGCAAAAGATCAATTTGGCATCATCCCTGGCCGCTCCACCACTCACCAGTTATTAACGGTTTTAGAAGACTGGACAAGAACGGTTGACGAAGGTTCTCCAGATGACATAATTTTTATCGACTTTGCGAAAGCTTTTGAATCAGTGTCTCATGCAAAACTCTTATTTAAACGCTCTCATATCAGTTATGGTGGTCCCCTTCTTGCTTGGATTAAAGATTTTCTTACCAACCATACACATCAAGTCTCAATTGGAGATAAAGTGTCAGATGTCTTGCCAGTGTAACACAGGGTTCCATTCTTGGCCCTTTGTTTTTGATTTTGTACATTAACGACCTTAACTGCAAGCTTCCTCCTTTTGCCTAAACAATTATGCTGATGACATTAAATTGCATAACCGGGTTAGAAATGTCCATGACTCCACTGCTTTTAGAAATGCGTTAGATGAAGTTGGTGACTGGTCTAACAGGTGGCAGCTTCCAATTTCAGCCGCCAAGTGTAAAGTTATACATATTGGATCTAATAATCAGGAACTGGATTATAACCTGCTCGGTTCGGTTTTGAATCAGGAACCTTTGTTAAAAGACCTTGGTATCTGGCTTTCACGAAATTTAAAATTGTACTTCCATTGCAACCACATTACTAAAGCTGCATTGTTAAACGTTGTTTCACGACTTGTCACATCCCAAGATTGGTTTGGGCATTCAAGGTGTATGTCCGCTCTATCCTGGAATATGCCTCCCCTGTTTGGTCCCCACATTTGTTAAAAGACATCGATGCCATTGAGCGGGTGCAACGGCAATTTACTAAAAAACTTCCAGGTTGGAAAACCTTTTGTTACAAAGACAAATTGTCTAAAATACACTTGGTCTCACTTGAATTAAGGAGTATACACATTGAGTTAGCCATGACGTTTCCATTATACATGACAAGATGTATGACAAGATTTAGATTAGGGGTTTGAATAACATCTCTGTAATGTGTGGTGCAGTGGCAACCCGGACCACTGCACTGTGACTGAGGTTGGCGCTAATGACCAAGCTGTCGACGCGCCATTAAGCCTCAATCCCCCCCCCCCATTATTCATGGAAAAACCAACATAGAGGTGACTAATTTCTTTACCTTACGGCTCAACTCAGGAACCCGTGGTCACAATGCCAAATCCAAATTAATAGGACTCGTCTGGACTGTCGTAATTTTTTTTCATTAACCAAATCGCCCCGGTGTGGAATAGTTTGCCGAGGGCTACTGTGAACACTCTTTCTCTCAAATCGTTCAAGAAAATGGTAAAAAACATCGACCTTACCGGCTTCTTACAATCTTTTTAACTGGGTTGGAGCAACTGTTTTCAGTTGTCTTTTCTAAGTTCATTGCATTGTTCCAGTCGCAAAGTTTTCTTGGTAAAAAAAAAAATAACTCGAGATCGCTTTTTTATTTGTTTTTACTTGTAATTTTTGTTTTGTTTTTATCATGTCGTCTTAATTCTAGGCGGGGCATTAGTAGCCTAGCCCTTCCCTATGCCTTTTCCGCACTTTGGCGAATTAACTTTTATTATTATTATTATTAAAAAAAAATTGTTCAGTTTAATGAAATAAAAATTCGGTTGGCCTTGGCTTAATAACATGTTAATATTTTGTAATGTATTCGTTAAACTATTCGACAACTTTCAAACCTCATTAGAGTAGCCTAGTTTACTTGTTACGCTAAAAAAAATGTGTTTTTTTTGGGGGGGAGCAGGGTTGTTTTAGTGCTGCGTGGTGCTTGCAGTAAAAAGAAAGTGCACATCCTGTGTGGATGTCTGTCTGTCGATATGTTTGTATTCACGGTAACTTTCGGAACCATTATCCCATTCATTAAAAAATTTCCACGTGCATTCTGTGGCGCATTTGTGGATGAAAATTCATAAATAAAAAAATAGGTTTTTGTTGTTTTTTCTGATATACGCAAAATTAGACATAGTATTCGTGAAAACTAAACAAACATTAACGTGCAATAATTTTTGTGGCACCCTAAAATGGTGCGCCCCCTCCCCACCCACCCATTCTTTCAGTCATTGGCTGAAATACGTAAACAAATTCAAGAAATATGTTAGCGATTTTGTTTGGTGTAATTAAATTTTTATTATTCCCGTAGATCACAATTTTTTTTGGCGTCATAGAAATGATTATTTTAAATCTTTTCTTTTCTTAGTTTTCTTTGCAACACAATAAATGTTGATAAATGTTGATGTTGTTAAATTAATATTTTAAAAATGTTAGTAACGGCAAATAACCTAAACGTCAAGTTTTTAACGACATGAGTTGAGATTACAACAAGCCATGATTTGAAAGCGCTTAGCCAACACTAAAGTTACGACTGTCTAGAATTTTTACAGTTGCAAGGTAAACCACATGGAAAACCTGAATGTCAATTAAAATTATTTGAAACTAGGTCAGCCCCCCGTATATAGCCGGATTTTTATAGCATTATTGTCATTTCCCGTTTGCATGAAAATACGCAATTTCCCGTTAACAGTCGCCCACGCTTTCATTAGATTGTCGCCAGATTATCCAGATTCCCACTCCTAATTCTATTGAAGTCGTAGTCGGAATCAAGATAATTCTTACGTTTGTTAAGCATTGTTGAGCATTGTTGTGATTTCACATTTGCATTAAAATGCTGTGATTTCCCATTAGCAGTCGCCCAAGCTTTTATTAGATTTAGTTAGAGACAAAGAGGACTAGATCCTGTTTGCATGAAAATAGTATGACGTCATCTCAGTACAGTGTCTCTTTGTTGAAAACACAGTTCAAATCATTACTTATACAGACAATTCCGTCATTCGTTACACAGGCAATTCCGTTTGACAGCGATACAAACAAAAGAAAAAAGATTATCGAGATTCCCATGCGGACCCACGAACAATAGAAATAAGAATTAAGAGTGGGAATCTCGGTAATCTGGCGACACACACACACACAATATACAAACAAACAAATATTATTATCTTAGTTATACAGATTACGATTGAACCCCCTCCCATCATTTGATAGGAATTAGTATTAAAAAACGCTTAAGCGTATAAAATACGGATGTAAGCCTTAAAAAACTTAAATCCGTAAAGGAACAGATATTATAAAAAGACATGTAAGCCTCAGCGTCGCACTAATACGTGTAAAAGATTCGCGTAAAGGATCAGATATTAGAAAAAGACATGTAAGCCATCAGCGTCGCACTAATTAGTGCGACGCTGATGGCTTACATGTCTTTTTCTAACATCTGTTCCTTTACGGATTTAAGTTTTTTAAGGCTTTCATCCGTATTTTATACGCTTAAGCATTTTTTAATACTAATATCCATTCTTTTTTTTCTTGTCTCAACAAGAATAACACAGAAAAGATTACTGTAATCACATTAAATTAACTGTTATAAGAAAGCCTATTTAATACTCAATTTTAAGAGCTCTAAAATTTGAAAATCGGTTGTTTGGTTCGATCTCTACGTGAGAGCAAAATTTCCCGAAGAAGAACAACAACAATAATTGTAGTCACATTAAAATAGCGTTCAAAAGGCCATAGGCCTTCATCATACGTAAGTTTTATGTTGTAAAATTAAGCATCGGTTCGTTGGTTCGATTTTCAGGATTAGTACTGCTGTTACGGGCCAAAATTTGGGCTAATTTTGAACGTCGAGCGTTTGAAATTTGGTACACAAGTCAATTCTTAGCTAATAAATCGAGCTAGCTATGGAATCTCTCAAGATATTCGCCGCAGTCGCCGTGAGGAGGTGGTGTTGGCCCGTTTACGCATTGGTCACACTCGACTTACTCACTGTTTCCTTTTGCGGGGGGTTGACCCTCCTGAATGTTATTGGTGTCGGCGGCCACTTACGGTCCGCCACTTACTTGTTGATTGTCGCCATCTTGGTGGTGTTCGTCGTCGTTTCCATCTTCCGCATGACATTGCGCGTCAGTTGGGCGATAAGTCTGTCCTCCTGTCCGGTGTTTTTCAATTTTTGCAGGAGGTACAGATGTATGACAAGATTTAGATTAGGGGTTTGAATAACATCTCTGTAATGTGTGGTGCAGTGGCAACCCGGACCACTGCACTGTGACTGAGGTTGGCGCTAATGACCAAGTTGTCGACGCGCCATTAAGCCTCAATTCCCCCCCCCCCCCAATTTCTAGTACTAGGAATGATCTGTGTACCAAAATGCATGCTTTCAGTACGATCAACAAGAATTTTTCGGAAATCAACCTCATGGAGCGGGAATAGGGGGAAGCGCTGAGGGGCCATGGAGGATATCGCGGAAGTTCCATAGCTAGTTTGATTTCTACTGTTAACAATTACTTGTGTACCAGATTTCATTCTTTTAGCACTATCTGGAAGAATGTGTTCGTCAGGCCTCAAGGAGGGAGCACGGTGGGGGGGGGGGGATCGTTGTGGTGCCTTGTCGATTATTTCGAGGGGGTTCCATAGATAGTTCAATTTGTACTACTATGAATGACTTGTGTATCGCAGTTCAAACGTTTAGCCCTATCTGTAATAATTTGTTGGTCAAGCACCAGAGAGGGGGCACAGGGGAGCGCTAGGGGTCCCCTTCGGATATTTCGCGGGGTTCCAGGCTTGGTTTGATTTGTAATGCTAAGAATGACTTGAGTGCCGAGTTTCATGCTTTTTGCTCGATCCGCAAGAATGTGTTGGTCAAACCTCAGTGAGGGGGCACAGGGGGGTGCTATGATCCCTTTGTGGGTATTTCATGTGGGTTCCATTGCTGATTCGACTTATGCTGCTAAGAATGACTTGTGCGTCAAATTTCATGATTTTAGCTTAATCTGTAAGAATTTGTTGCCAAAGCCCCTGGGAGGGAGAACGGGGCGGAGGGTGCTGGGAGGGGAGGGGGAGGTGCTGAAAACACTTGGGGGGTATTTCATGGGGTCCAAGACTTGTGTACCAAATATCATGTGTCTAGCTCGATTTGCAAAAAAATTGTTACTCCACTTAATGATTTCTGCCCAGTGCTCTACAATAATAATTGCTCTGCCGACGAGAATACTGCAGTCACATCAAAATCGTGTTCAAAAGGTGTTGGTGTTAATACCTACATTTTAAACTATACAAATTGAAAATCAGTTCATTGGTTCGATCTCTAGGTGAGAACAACCATTTGGCTTTCCGTGTCAAGAATACTTAGTTATATTAAAATAGCCTGCGAAAGGCTCTAGGCCGTGTCCATACCTACATTTTAAGCTATAGAACTCTAAAATCGGTTCAGTGGTTCGATCTCCAAGTGAGGGCAAAGAGTACATGAATGGTTTCTGCCCAGTGCTTTGCAATAATAATTGCTCTGCCGACTAGAATACTGCAGTCACATCAAAATCGGGTTCAAAGGCCCTGGTCGGTGTTAATACTTACGTTTTAAGCTGTACAAATTGAAAATCGGTTCATTGGTTCGATCTCTAGGTGAGAGCAAAATTTTTAGCCTATTTGGCTTTCCGTTTCAAGAAATTGTAGTTACATTAAAATAGCCTGCGAAAGGCCCTAGGCCATGTCTACGTTTTAATACCTACGTTTTAAGCTATAGAACTTGAAAATCGGTTCAGTGGTTCGGTCTCCAGGTGAGGGAAAAGAGTCGCAACAACAGCAAGAAATGGCCATGCTGTGGACGCCCCCGAACGGTTTGATTGTTGTCATTAAAATTTTTAAGGCAGTGAAAGAGTTACGACACGACCCAAAATACCGAATTTCGTTGGTCTATGTCAATTCTGGGCGAGAAGAGGAGTTCAAAGTTTGACGTTTAACATGGAAGTTCATGCTAAGGCTTACATAAGGACGGCTAACGCGGTCCTTGATAAACTGTGAAGCGTTTGATTAGTTTATTATTCGTCTAAATTCAACAAACAGGGTGCGTATATTTTCTGAATATTTTGTTATATACTGTGCAATACTTTGCTTTGTGTTGGCTTGTCGCTGCAAACAGCTAGTATCTACATCATTAAGGACGTATGATGTGCGTGTGTCTTTGTGTAATTGTGTGTTTGTACCTCTACTCCTCCGGAACCAAAGCGTCTACAAAGCTGGGAGTAGGACCGAACGAAAGATAATTAAATTGCGCACAGTACAGGCCTATTTTCATAGCTGTAACTTGATATTATGACCCTCAAAAACGCGAAAAACCCTGAAAAATAACTTTTTTTTAAACCCTCTTCATGTTTGTTCATGACGTCATAGTTTGTTCATGAAAACCTCCTCGAGCGAAGAGAGAAGTTGTGGAAAAGGATGCACGGACGACGTATTTTGCAACACACCACATATACATCTTGAAATTTGTTTTATACTAAATGACTTGATGCAGGGAAAAATCAAAACAATAGATTTGGTTTTAAAACGGTGTCAAACATTCGTGTTTCTGAAGCACGGAGGTGCGTGGATTGAACGAGCAAAGCGAGGGATTTCCACGTAAAGTAAACCTTTTCAATGTGTGTCTCGCTTTGCTCTATCAATCTTTCATCTCTCTCCTTCAGAGGGAATTACCTTTGGAGAAGAAGACGTACAAATGTGCAAACAAACAAATCGTATATTTTGAATGATTTAGATAAAATGCAGACGTGCTTAAGAATGTGACAAACGAACTGTGAGCAACATTTGCAATTAGCTTGCATCGAAATAATCAGTACAATAATCAGTACATAGAATTTTCCATGAATCATGGATCGTGCTGAAGCTATTAGTTGCGCACTGAGATGATCTGGAGAAGGAAGCACGCAAAAAAATAACCTAAACGGATGACGTATCTGCAACGTAACACATCTACATCATTAAGGACGTATGATGTGCGTGTGTGTTTGTGTTTGTGTGTTTGTACCTCTACTCCTCCGGAACCAAAGCACCTACAAAGATGGGAGTAGGACCAAACGAAATATAATTAAATTGCGCACAGTATAGGCATATTTTCATTGCTGTAACTTGATATTATGACCCTCAAATATGCGAAAAACCCTGAAAAAATAACGTCAAAGTTCATTTTTTTAAACCCTCTTCATGTTTGTTCATGACGTCATAGTTTGTTCATGAAAACCTCCTCGAGCGAAAAGAGATGATCTGGAAAAGGATGCACGGAGGACGTATTTTGCAACACACCACATACACATCTTAAAATTGGTTTTGTATTAACCAATGAATTGGTGAATTGATGCATGGAAAAATCAAAACAATAGATTTGGTTTAAAACGGTGTTAAACATTCGTGTTTCTGAAAAATGGAAGAGAGGAAAGAAGAAATATTGAATGGAACGATGGCAGGAAGGATAAAAAAAGGAAGGAAGGATGGATGAAAGGAAGGAACGAATTAAGAATGGATGGAAGGATAGAAAAGAGGAAGAAAGGATGTGAGAATGGAAGGATGGATGGA